>JAATLQ010022789.1:0-26803 GCA_013421005.1 Heliconius erato x Heliconius himera | reverse complement strand
GACGAATGAGTTAGCATAATTTTAACCCAAGTTATTGTACCATACATAGGTACTTGTGGAGTCGCGGATGTCTATCCGTCATAAAATCCTTTTGTTTCTATTTGCTGAATGTGATTTTTGGTCTGTTTACGGCCCTGAGTGCATACGGTCATTATTATAAAAGAATAGAGCTGTCGGGAAATTAAACAATAATTTTGAATGCCTCAATTAAATAAGTCTACCTTTATAATAAATTAAAATGTGAACAAAATGTCTAAGCTATAAAGTGAAAAAAAATTTATAAAATTAAGCGTGAAGCTGATAAAATAAATGTATGAATTTCTTCATAGTGCCATAGTGTTTGATTGTACACTATGGTTACAGATATTTTAAAAATAACATTTTAAAGTTTTAATATGCCACCTAAAGCGTGATTCATCTTCAATTTTCGATTATTAAGATCGTAAAAAGAAACTTTTCTCAAAATAGAAACTATAATACTATATTGTTAGCGAACTCGTGTAAAAGAGGGTAGATGTAGATGGATAGAAAGCAGAGGAATTGTGTCAATCGGGGGTAGTTGCTTGTAGGCAACGGCCCTTATTGGAAGGAAACTAGTGTGAAGTATTGTTATTAGGTGAAGCATATCACTTATTGCAATTACATAGTATCTCTTTCCAAATAGTTTAGAAACATGTAGACATTTTTATCGTTTTTTAAACGGTAACCGCTTCCGATTTCTAACAATATTATATCTTACAATTTAATTCAATGTAAACGAAGCCGTATCAGAATATGATAGAAACTTAAAGCGATTTAGTAATTATAATGATTTATTCGCCATTACGACAATAGCGAACGATACAGTCAAGTGAAGATGCTCCTTGAATCACATCTTGTATAGTATGCCGACATTTTGTTCCGTGTTGTCATTTAATTGCATCGATTAATCGAATATGTATAGATAGAAGGAAATACTAATACGTCAGACTGTAAACGCGATGGTTGTGAGTTCGATTCCTAATCAAAATAATGATTTATTTTCATTTACGCATTCTTTCTGTACTCTAGTAATAAGAAACCGTGGTTTTGAGTTTAACCACTGGAGTTTTTTTTTCTAAAAAGTATGTCATTGCGAAACACCACAATTTGTGGTAAAAATTTTTACTGTGGAGTTTATAAAATAAAAAAAAAACTCAAAAGAAATTTTAAAATGTTCTTAGTATAACAGTGTAACTTTCATTGAGATGATTGATTTAAGTGAGCAAAAAAATGTCTTTTTTTCCCACATCTATCAAATTGTATTTAGAAAATTCTTTATAAAATCATATTGCAAATAGCCCAAGGTCGTCGTTTCACAAGCCATTGGTGTGACAAATCTAACGATGATCGGCTTCAGATTCACTTAAGCGTTATAATGTTAGTATTGAAAAAATATTTCTTCAAAAAAAGATTTCTTACCAATATAAAGAAGAAATGTTTTCAACATTTTTAAATTGTTAATCCACACTTAGGAAAGAAAAACATTATATTAAGAAAATATTAGAACATTGAACACGCCCCTTGGAAACCGTCCCGCTACTCTTGGACGGCTTCCAAGACACGTGGGTTCAAATACCGCTACGTTCATTTTTTTGTACGTTTTCTAAAAAAATAAGATACAAATAGTAAGGTTACGATCCATTGCATCTACTGCGATGATTGCGGTTCATTTGGACACTGTAATTACGTTAATATCAAAATTTTATGATTATGTTAGTTACTCTGTGTGCTACGATATATGCGGGGTAAAACGTGGAGTTAAAAAAAAATAATATTTTTATACGAATCTCATTGAACTCTGTCTCGATAGTAGTGAGTTCGAATTTAATTCGTTCAAATTTTATTTAGAACACTCGTTTCTAGTCTCATTGAATGAAGCAAGGCGTTTCGTCGCTCTAAAGCCCGCTTTCCACCGCGAAAAAGAAATGAGTGGATGGACTTAGGCGAAACGGACACTCTTTAAGCAAAATATATTTACACTCCCTTTTTTTGTAAATACTTCGCCCCGCTCCGTTAAACCGAGCGCGTTCATATTAACTCTTCCTGCTCGCTCGGTACTTCCGGTCTCTACTCTTTCTACTCTTGCGAGTTCAACGTAGTCCTTAATGGGTCCGCTCCTACCCTGCGATAGAAACCGGACTCAAATAATGGCTATTTGTCTAAAACCGAAAGATTTTAGTTACTTAGTATACACAGTCATCTATTTTAAACTAACAAAGCTTATATGATTTTTACTGTTACTGACAATTAGAATTGAGTTTCTTTTTACTACTTACAATGCATACCTAAAATTTTACCAAAGTAGTTTCTAGGGCACTACTTCTATTTTATTACCATTACTCAGTGCATTTTAAAGAACAATCAGTTATTTATTGGTGCTACCGTTAAATCCGCTGTGGGTACTCTTAAGATAGTAAACAACTATTTAAAAGTTTAAAGTTATGTTTTGAAGTAACGATTTTCTTCTATATTGATATTCTAAAATGGCGAATTTATTATACCGCTTTTTCATATTAGATTGTTATTATTTTTTGCATACTTCCTAAAATAATAAACGTAAAATATATAAAGCTCGAAATTTATTTTAAGTTACAGCGTAATTCGATGCATATTATAATACCGAGGATATTATAATATGCATTTATAATATCCAAAACAATAAAAGGGAAAGTTCTCTCACGATCGAAAAGGAAACTGGCTGCCGTGTGCTATAAAATGGTCCCACGTTATTTTGTACGAAAGTAAAATTAGGAATGAAATCGCAAGTACTTCGTCTCGTTAAAGTAGCTATTTAAATATGTTAGCAATATTTGGGTCCTTTTATGTTTTTGAAGAATTATGGCGAGCGACAATTTTTTTTCATCTTTAAGTCGTACAAGCATTTTTCACATGCATTTTTTATCAATTACCAATTTTGTGGACTTTAAAGTCTTTAAAGACTTTTAAAAGTAAAATGGAAATAAAAAAATATTTATAAAAACAAAAACCCCGACTGCATAAAACTAAAAAGAAACTAAACAAACCCAATAGTTTGTTAGGATTAAGAGTCAGTATCTCTTTAAATTATGCGGGGTTCTGGGTAAAAATTTTATTGATTGATGAATTACTTATAAAGTTATGTTAACCCTTCCTTAGCAGTCGGAAAATAGCACTTTTACCCGTTCCTGCAGGAACTTCGAGAAATTATCCTCTACATTCCGTAACCTGAAACTAGGCATGTAAGCAACATGACAGACACACAACTCAAACAACAGATTGTTATTATGCAATACCAAATATAAATTCTATTAAGAAAATGATTTTTTTAGCGCAAATGTTAAGCCAATCCGAGAAAAGCCAGCCAAGATACATACAGATAAAAATATAGTACAAATAATAAATCACTATAGAGTCTAGTCTTACACTACATGCTCTCTCACCCAAGTTTTTCATTCTCGCTGGTCTTTTCATTCTTAGCGTACGACTTGTATTTTATTTTAATTTAATTTTTGATATACCCTCTTTTTACTAGGATTCAATTCGGAACAATATTCAAGATGTGTTCTCCATTCAACGTGACATTGGCGAAGTGATTTTGTGCTCAACTGGCACGCTCGGAACGCCATATTAAAAGAAACCAAACCAAACCAATATTCAAAATATTTTATTCAAAATATTTAATATATTTTTTTCACCACATAAACATCTTTATTTAATAATACTATATACATAGTAGCCAAATATTTCTTAAGTGCCATACGATGGTGTTTCGTACCAGTCGAAAATAAAGTTTATATCTTAGTACTTAGTGTTCATTTACAAATCATTACTTAAGAATATCACAATTGTATTGAATTGAATTGAAATATTTAGGTGTAGTGTGATGCGTTATTTCCTTTCGAATCTATTCGGGTCTTGGCTGAAAACAAAAAGAATAAAGTGATAGAAGTGGAACAATGTGGCAAGTGCAACACATTGCGGACAGAGCAATATGACATAACGGTCTGGTGCTGAATAAATGTTAACCAATGGTATCTCACTATATACATATCGGTGGCGCAGCGGCACGAAGTGTGACTGTAAAACCGACTGGTTGTGGGTTCGATCCCCACTCGAGGAGATGAAATATTTACTTAAATTTATATTTCCATTTCTTCGCTCTGGTGTCGGGGTTAAGCGCGGCGTTGAGTTCTGCCACTCAACACGTAATGCCTCCAGAATTCGGCAGAAAGTAGGGAACGGAGTGTCTTAACACTAGGTTCCCTCTGCCTACCCTGCTGTGTGCGGGATATACCGTGAAGCTGATTTTGAGTTATTTTGTTTTTTATACAAAATGTATGCTTTTTGTGTAAAATAAGGAATTTATGTGATAATTCTTATTTTGCATTAGTGTTTTTTTTTTAGTTTTATGCTGTCCCGAGGGAAACTGAGAATCTAGTTGATGGAAAACAGAGTGGCTTCACATTCCCTTTTCCATCAAGACACTTTCGTATCGACTTTCCGCCGAAATCTCGATGCCTTAAACTTCCAAGCGGGCCGCGAACTTACAGCCACCGCGTTTTGACAATAAGACGTTGTCACTGCCCCACGATGAGATCTCTAACTTTATTTCATACATACATACGATCACATATCCTGATTTCTCATTTCTTTATTATTTTTTATATTTCATACATATCTCTGAATTCATTTTCATATCATATCATTTAGATATGAAATGAATATAAGTATTTTTGTTTGCTTTATCTTGTACATCCATTGTTTAAGTACAATGCATCTGATGTCATTGCCGACGTTGTATCATCGCTAATTGCCGTCACGCATTAAATATTATATAATTGAGATTTTTTACCCCAAATTTGTACAAAAGGAAGTATTTTTACCTATAGTACCGTTCGCCTGTGTAAATATAAAAGTTTGATTCAATGTCTTAAATTCAAGTAACAGTAGCGAAAGAAGATGAAGAGAAGTGTGTGACTGTAAACTGTCGCATTCAGATACTCTGGTTTTTCATTTCTTCTTCTGGTGTCGATGCAAAGCGCGGCGTTGAGTTCCGCCACTGAACACACGATGCTACCAGAATTCGACGCAAAGCACTTATGACAGAAAATGCGTAAAATTGCATTTTTTTAATAAATTTGGAAATAAGAACAAAAATATTTTTTAATAAATGCTTCTGTCTAGTGCTATATTCGTGTCGAAAAGTAATTAATTTATATAGTAGTGATGTAAATTTTTTTATTAATACAATATCTATTACAGAATTTGCTACCGGTATTCTAGATTTCTAAATTCACGCACTTCCTTCCAACGAGGTTATCGTGGCGCAGTGAGAAAGCGTCTTGATGTAAAAGCGACAGTTATATGTTCGATCCTCACCCGGGCAAATAAATTAAGGATGAAGAAAGCGGTGTTGGGTTTCGCCACCTAAAGCGCAATGTCTCAAATTCGGGTTAAAAGGGAATAGGTAACGGAGTGTCTTGATACTTCCCTTTGCCTTGCCTTGCTTTTTGTGGTCACTTGTACAGTGATCAGAGGTAGCCCAGTAAAATGCTTCTCCTTTCTCTTCTTTATGTTCTTCGTATTTTGACCCATATTTTATATTTTATATTCTAAAGTGGTTTGAATCAACTTTCATTGTCGGAGTCACTTTCGCTTATCCACTGTCATCTATCTACCTTGAATCGTCGTGCTGCTGGCCGTCCTAACAGCGCTTATAATAAAATGGTAACGGATTAGTGTCTGTATATGGAAGGAGTATAAAAAAATATTATTAGTAGCATATTTAGAAACAAACAAATTATTTTAAAATGTCTGCTTGTCTGTGCGTTTGTTCACGCTTATCTCAGAAACGGCTAGCTTTCGACTAGCTTCCCTTAACATTTAATAAAATAAATAAATCAGATTCACGCTGTATCCCGCACACAGCATGGTAGGGAACCTAGTGTTACGACAATCCGTTCCCCAATTTCCGCCGAACTCTTTTTTTGTCATTTCGCGTAAATCAACACCGCGCTTTGCCTCGACACCAGAGCGAAGAATTGAAAATATAAATTTAAATAAATATTTCATTTCCTCGAGTAGGGATCGAACCCACAACCAGTCTATTAATGTAGATTAGTAAATTAATAATTACGGAGTTAAAGCGGGCGAAGCCGTGAGGATGAGGATATAAGATCTCAAGGTTGTACCGTAACAAAATAAATTTATAATTTAATACAGTAAACACTACAGTATACAGTTGTATGAAATTATGTACATTTTTTTATTTTGCGAATCACTTTTAGGGGTTAGTCGTAAACACCAAATATGATAAATAATATACCTTTATCTACTCAATACGTCGATACGAGGATATATTGAGTAAAATATTCATTTTTTGTGAATGTTCTTTAATTCCCCACTAAATAACCACAAAATTGCATTTTTATAAATGAACAGTAATAAAGTTATATGTTTTATATTGTAGGAAGTGTTTATCATTTCGTTATTTGGTAACTGATACGTTTGCTTATAAAATGAAATTAGCAGTTGAACTTTTTATTTTGTACGTCGTTAATTGTGCCACCTTTTTATTTCAATTAAAAAATATCAGCTTCACGCTGTATCCCGCACACAGTAGGGTAGGCAGAGGGAACCTAGTATTAAGACACTCCGTTCCCCATTTTCTGCCGAATTCTGGAGGCATTGCGTGTTGAGTGCCAGAACTCAACGCCGCGCTTAACCTCGACACAAGAGCGAAAATATGAAAATATAAATTTAAATAAATATTTGATCTCCTCGAGTGGGGATCGAACCCACAACCAGTCGATTTTACAGTCACTCTTTGTGTCCCTGCGCCACACCTGGCCTCACAATATAATTAAATGTATTGAGAAGCGCAACTGAATATTACGATTTATATTACCAAAGAGTAGAAATGACAATAATTCACATTTCTTAATGGGACAAGCTAACTCCATCGATCGCCATCGATGGCCGTAAATTATTTAATTTAATTAAAAAATATATGACTAGCTTGATTTCAATTGAATTATCGATTATGTATTTATGATTTGTGAACGGCTATTACAGGTGAAGGATATTGACAGCGAGAGTCAACGCTCTACGAGACTACCTGACACTGCTAGCGGGCTTGAGGAAAAGCTGTAAGTTGAAATATTTATTTAAGTTAAATTGAAATGTTTGTTATTATTTAGAGAATGTCATTGAATTTTCATCTATATTTAAGTACCTAGTGTTCCGTTCGTGGTTTCTAACTATTTCGTGCGTAAAATTTTCAAGATTTATATTTACTATGTAGTATTGAGACTGTCGTGGCGCAGGGGCACGAGGATGTTACTGTAACGCGACGATTGTGGGTTCAATCCGCACTCGAGGGAATTCATTATTATTTAATAATATATAAAATATTATTTAATTTCTTCGCTCTGGCACCAAAGCAATAGTCCGGCGTTGAGTCCTCAACGCCGGACCATACTACCAGCATAATAGGTCACACAACACGCAATGCCTCGAAAAATTCGGCGAGAAGTGAAGAAGTGAGGAAGTGTCTCAACACTAGGTTTTCTCTCCCTACGCTGTTACAAGCGGGATACAGCTTGAAGCTGATTTTTGTGTAGTATTTTTCTTCTTTAATTTTATATTTAGAATGAGCAAAAAATTATAGCAAAATCATACCATTCGTAGTTGCTTAGCGTTTTTTTTTATTTTATCATTATATTATTATGTAAGTTAGAAGACTAGAATAACATAATCTATTCTATTAAGATTGAGAACGCAATATATGATGTGGCAATTGTAAGTTAAATCGTGATATAATAATTTATTTAACTTAAATGAAGATGATAGGAGGTGTAGTTTTTAGCTTAGTATTAACCGCAGTCTTAAGACTGTAATGTCAGGGAACTAAATTGATTGAAAATTAATATTTGAATTGTTTATAATATATTATATATTAAATATATGATTTACTAAAATATTTTAACATTTTTTTTATAAATTTGTTAAATGAAGCGTTGAGCACTCAAGGAGCAATCCTTTCAAAATTCTGCGGAAACTGGGGAACGGAAACACTAGGTTTCCCATGTTCCCTCTGCCTACCCTGCTATGTGCGGGATACAGAGTGAAGCTAAAAAAAGGCAAATGATTTATTAGTTCTCCAATATCAGACTATTGGTATTCAGTGGCTAGTGACAAAATTCTAACACATTTCAATCTAAACATAGTATAATACAGGCCCCTAAACTAAATTTTTGTAACTCATATAGGATTCGAACCCAGGACTGTCGTATAATTAGACACATTTAATTCATACTAACATAGAATATATTTAAATGAACATGTTTATAGGATGTTAGAGATCAAGGAAGTATGCAGATGCGGCGCATCATTGCCTTATGTAACCGCATTGCGTCGATACACGCATATAAATAATATACCTATTACCTTTACTATCTGCGACTACCTATATCTTAACGTTCATCACAAAATAAACAATTTACTTTATGTATAGGCGAGTTAATGGAGAAAATGATTATATTTATTTCTTTTATTGTTGCAATGAAATTTAACGATTTTTAGTGTAACTTATAGCTTAGTGGTTAATGTGTGTGGCACATATTTATTTGCAGTCTAGGATCATTTTTTTTTGCTTTATGTATCCCTCACACAGAAGGCTAGGCCCTCGGTTGGGACCTCCGAACTTAGTGTTAAGACAATTCGTTCTCGTTAAGACATTTCTGTTCCCCACTTTCCACCGTTCTGCAGTGTTGAGTGGCAGAACTCAACGTCACGCTTTGCCTCTTTACCAGAGCAACGAAATGAAAATATTAAATATTCAATATCTTTGATTGGGAATCGAACTCACAGCCTGTCGCGTTTGGGGCACGCTGTTGAGATATGATATTTACGTAAATATTTTACATCTAACACTACATTTAGCCAGACTTTAGAGAAATTGATTATGCCGTAAAGAAAAGACATACATAGGTTCAAAAATTAACGTCTCTACAACTAAATGTTTATATGAAATTCCAATATAATTAAATATTATTAGTTTTTGCACATCTCTAGTCTATATAATCGATAGAGATTGGCAACTCGTGTGAGAAATAAAGCATTTACTAGTAAATTCTTAGATAAGACAATGGTGCGATAAAAAATTGTGTTACGGTATCAAGACACGTTTCCTTTACGTGCGCCTGTCAGTGCTATTTATTTATGACAAAAGTATTAATTTTAATTAATTGATTGATTATCTATAGATTATACGAGAGTCCAGTCGTGGCGCAGCGGCACAAAGTGTAACTGTAAAGCCGGTTGTGGGTTCGATCCGCACTCGAGGAGATGAAGTATTTACTTAAATGTATATTTCCATTTCTTCGCTCTGGTGTCGAGGCAAAGCGCGGCGTTGAGTTCTGCCACTTAACACGCAATTCCTCCAGAATTCGGTAGAAATTGGCGAACGGAGTGTCTTGCACTAAGTAACTTGAGTACCTATAGTAAAGATAGAGCGTAGCGATGAGTTCTACTACACATACACACACAATATTTTGAATTCTTACATTTGAAGCATGTATAGATTTAGTTTTGCATCCTAGCTTCTTTGCTAGAAACATTTATATATTTCTAAAAAATATTTTAGGTATAGGTTTTTTTTTTTTGATACAGTCGTGGCTCATATGCACAAGCGTGCGACTGTAAACGAGACAGTTATAGCTCCGATTCTCACTTGGAAGATGAAATATTTCATATTTTTATTTCCTCACTCTAAGTAACTAGGAAAAGCGCGGCGTCGAATCCCGCAACTCAGTACGCAATGCCTGCAGATTTCGGCGGAAAGTGGAGAACGAAAGAGTCTTAATATGGAACAGGTTGTCTTAACTCTAGGATCCTCTACATAATCTAATATGTGCGGGATAAAGCGTGAAGCTAAAAAAAACATTTTAAAAAAGTGTGCTATTACAAATGTTTAAAAAATAATAGCCATTTTAATTATATATAGAGAGAGTGTTAGTTAAAAATGACGTCATAAATTACTATCATTATGTTAATTATTATACTCATATTCGTTGTGCGAGAAATTGTTATGTGTTCCAATTAAATAACTTAATTGCTCATTTAGCTATTAAAGCAGATTATTATATTTTTTTTGTTATTATTATGTGCTGTGCATGACTGAATGGGTAAATCGAATTTAGGGAAATTTTACTCTAACGCGTAGCTGTAAAAATATGTCAGAGTATCTTTACATAAGTTTCTAGAAACCTAAAATTGCATGGGCACCAATGAAAAATGGCATTGTAAAAAGTCCCTATGTCTCAAAAAAAAATTATTTAAGGCCAAAGTTCGCAAATATGTCTTTTGGATTTTCCATATTTGACATTAGTAGTGGTGTAGGAGCACAAGCGTGCGCCTGTTAACGCGACAGGTTGTGGGTTCGATTACCACTCGAGGAAATGGAATATTTAATATTTTCATATTCTCATTCTGGTAACAAGGCACAGCCTAGAATTCTGCCATTCAATACCCAATGCCTCCAATTTGGCGAAAAATAGGAAGTGTCTTAACATTAGATTCCCAGGTTACCTATGATTACTCTGCTTTGTGCGAGATACAGCTGATACAGCGGATATATATATACAGCTGTATACAGCGTGAAGCCAAAGAAATTTTCGGCTTTCTGGAAATTTATGCTAAAAAATATGTAAATTGACTGGTCCATGTATGTATTTCATTCTTTCAGTGTCTAGTTTTTTATATTTTTTTTTATAAATACTGCTGCTGCAAAATATTAATATATAAAGACAGCATATTTTCTCATAAATAATATAATTATGTTAAACAATATTTTTCTTTCTTTTAAAATGTATAATAATTTTAACGTCATATTTTTATTTCTTGGTGTAGGGCAAAGCGTGGCGTTGAGTTCCGCCACTCAACACGCAATGAGGCATTGAAGTCTGTGGAAAATGGGTAACGGAGTGTCTCGACACTAGATTCCTTCTGCCAACCATGTTGTGTGTGCAATACAGCGTGAAGCTGATTTAATAAAATTTTTAAATGAGCGTAGCTGGATCAATTATTATAAATTTTCAAAAAAAGTATTTTTGTTTCGTGAATATGGAATACTTTTAAAATATTATAAGTATTTGCCTTCTTTTTATCTACGTCTATACTTACATAGTTATGTATAAACAAGGACTTCACAAAGTAAAAGACATTTGCAAGAACTGATAAAGCACGTAACTGATAAAATACAAGTTAACTAACATTCATACATAGTACGACTTGTCAAAATTTACATTTTTAAAATGTTTCTGAAAAGTGCTCATTGATAACAATGTAAGGCGTATTGACTATTGAGGCAGAGATGCCATAAGTTATTTCATAATGCGATGATTGGGGATTCGATTCCCAAATAGCGTAATTATACAATAAAAAAAACTTGTCTACATTATAATATTAGTATGGAAGTACAGATATTACATACGCGTAAAGCTTGTAATCAATTTTTTAAAATCTTTATATTTACAATTAAAAAATCTGGAACAAAGACAAACAGTTACGGAGAAAGATTTACACATGTATACATACATATGTACATACATAATACCAACACAAAGGTGATGATGCGAAAATTGTTCCTGGTCGATTATATGCAAAGATCTCCGCGTTTTGCATACAAATAGCTTATAAAATATCCCTACAGATGATTATTTATAGATTTTTCTTTTCTTTATTCATAAACTTAGCCTTCGTCGTACCATCATTAATTATACAGCTATTTCTGTATGTATGCTGTATTATAGATAAAATCTTATATTTTGTCTCCTTAATTAACGCTTTACCGGTTTTTTTTAGTTCTTTTTTCATATTTGGCTGATTGGCTCTGTGGCTAGTGTGAAATCGTCTGACTGTTAACGTGATGATTAAGAATTCCATCCTCACCTGGAGTCAATCAACCTTGTACCTACCCTTTATAAATATCAGGTATAGATGTTGACCAGCTTATAAAAACAACGATCATCTAGATTTTAGATCAAAAAGCTTAATTTAATTGTTTTTTTTTTGAAAACATAATCCAATGTACATACAGCAAAGGCGTCAAATACGAAATTTACACGGAATAATGTAGGTACATAAATTACACAAAAGTATAACAATAATGATTGATTTTTTTTATAATAATAATGTTCATACGAACACTAAAATATATTTAAATTGCATTCGTGCATTTACTGTCATGCAATAGTTGAATGGTGAATGTACTCATATGAGAGTAATTCACATCTCGTAACAGTAACCCACATTTTTCATTTCATTTATATGTACTGCCTTTTAGCATTGGACTCTAAGCCTAATATTTTTAGATTTTTAAGATTGTTTTTTTGCAATTTATCAAAATTGGGAAACTACTAATGTGCGGGCTTAAATCCTGCTGCTTTATTATTTTTTTATGTTTAAATATTTTCTTACCCTATGTGTGGCTACCCAGCATATATATCTGGTATAGAGTATATCTTTATAAAGTTTTTAGCAATAGTGACATTGTTTTCATCTACACGTCGCCGTCCCCGGAGGATAAAATGATAATCGCAAAATCTCAACCACGTTACCATTGCTTATTTAACAAATATGTAAACAGGTCTCCAAATATTAGTTTTTTAATATACAACATAATACGAAAAAATAAATTTTATTCTCAGAAATAAGAAGAAACTTCGTATATTATTATATTGCCTTACAATTTTATTCAATGAGGTTATTGAGGTGAATCTTATAGCAATAATATCAACTTACCACTATATTCTCGTGCAAATTGAAAACTGCCTGTATTTTATAATGTCATGATATTGTTATTCGGGAATATACTACTAAAATAATAATAATACTATACTAGTAATATAATAAAACTTAAACATGGTAATTAACCTTTAATATTAAATGTCTTAAAGAATGATATTGTAAAACCGAATGTCATAGTACACTATAATTTTTTCTTAGATATCACTTTGAACTTTTATTCTCGTTACCATGTGGAGTACAGTAAGCTATGAATATTAAAAAATTAAAATTAAAATTTTTGGCGGTTATAATCTTGTTATCCGGTGACGGCGACGTATCTTCTGCTTTGCTTTGTGAGACATCAAAATCTATTAATATTATTCTTACTTACTTTTTGCCGATATACGAACATGGTCAGTGCATTGAGTGGCGGAAACTAACGCCGCGAGAAAACATGTCTTGTCACTGTAAATATTTTTTCTAAGTGTTGTTTGAAACCTTTATTATACTAAATTTTATCCTCTAATTAAGTATTATAAAAAAGATTCTTTAGTGAGCATTATCTATTAACTAGATTTTTTATTGATATCTTGTGTAATAACACCGCAATTACTGCTCCCAGACACAATAGCTGTTACAAAATAGTGTCAAACGTTAACGTTTAATTATTATCAAAATAATAAAAACTTTACAAAATGAACGTAATGAAATAATATAATGTCCCAACTGGTTAAATTATCTATTTTTTTAGTTTCACGCTGTATCCCGCAAACAGCAGGGTAGGCAGAGGGAACCTAGTGTCACACTCCGTTCCCCACTTTCTGCCGAATTCTGGAAGCATTGCGTGTTGAGTGGCAGAACTCAACGCCGCACTTAACCTCGACACCAGAGCGAGGAAATGGAAATTTAACTTTAAGTAAATATTTCATCTCCTCGAGTGGGGATCGAACTCACAACTAGTCGGTTTTACAGTCACACTTCGTGCCGCTGCGCCACGACTGGCCTCATCAATATATTATAATATATTTTTATGTCTTTTTAACATAAAGTGTCCAATTTCCGCTTAGTTTTGCTAGTTGCAAAATTTCAATATTATTTAGTTATATCACACGGTGGACCAACAACTGTGCGTGTGCTATTTGACATAATTCCGTATAACTGTAACGGATGCGCACGCGACCGCCATCAAACTATCAACGCATTGAAATCTGATTTTTCGCACTGATTTACATAATTGAATGTAAATTTGATTCAATTGATGCATTATATGTGTTGTTGTTAGTGCATTTGGTATATTGTTACTTTTTTTTGTTGTTGTTTGTTGATATAGGTGGTCTTTGTTCGGTAAATTTAAAGGTTTTTTTTCAGCTTCACGCTGTATACCGCACACTGCAGTGTTAAGATACTCCGTTCCCCACTTTCTGCCGAATTCTGAATTCAACGCCGCGCTTGTCCTCGACACCAGAGCCAAGAAATGGAAATATAAATTTAAGTAAATATTTCATCTCCTCGAGTGGGGATCGAACCCACAACCAGTCGGTTTTACAGTTACACTTTGTGCCCCTGCGCCACGACTGGCCTCAAAATAGCAAGGTGCATAACTTATTTTAATTCCACCTATCTGCCTAGAGAGAGCCTAGTGTTAAGACAACCCTCTCCGCCAAATTCTGGAGGCATTGCGTGTTGAGTGGCGGAACTCAACGCCACGCTTTGCCTCGAGCAAGCAAAGAAATAAAAACTTTAAATATTTTTTTCCTCGAGTGGGATTCGAACCCACAACCTGTCGCGTTTATAGTCACACGCTTGTGCCCTTGCGCCTTGACTGGCACCAAGTTTTTTTTAATTTGGTTTAATCAATTCTTACTATTTTGTGGCCTTTTTTATACTGCAAGTATTTCCTTTTCCACCTTAAAACGTATAACCGTAAATTTTGCTAATTTTGTATCAAGACAATATAACAGATCATTTATATGCAAGTACACAAGTACGTATTGTGATTTATGAAGCATTAATGATTCACTCGGAACGGAAATACAAAGTAACAAAACTTTTTGTAAGTTTGAAAAGTAATAAAGATTTTAAAACATTGGTCTTGTAATGTAGTTGAAATGTATCAATAAAACAAAGCTCTATTACGATATACAGAGGTTAAGGGTTCAATTCTCCTAATAGCAAATTATATCTTTGAGCCTGTTTATTTCAGTTTGCAAGAAGCGCGGATTCATGTTCCGCCAAGTTGAAATTTTCATACGTTCCCTAAAATATTTTTCTTTATTTAGTGTAGAATAAATTATAAAAAAATGTGAAAAATAATAAAAATATTTTAAAAAGAAATAGGCGCCCATAAACAGAACTCGTTGATGTCTTTTTTATAACAGTTCTTTAAAATATGTAGTAAATATTTTTAAACCGAAATAACGCGAAATATATCAACAAAATAATAAATTAAAAATTATTATATTTTGTTGAAGAATGTGCAGCACGTGCATAGAATTGCATGTAGTTAATCACCCTTTGTCCGAAACATCGGAAATCCCTCGAAGTGACGGCCTCGTAAAGAAAGCCGCAATCGTGACTCAATATAAGCATTTATTATATGTATGAACAAGATTTTATACATTGAAATTAATTAATGTAAGTTGCGTAATGTTAAAACATTATATTTTAAAGTATACTAATGTTAAATTTAATTGAAATTTAATAATTCTTGAAACTTTGTAAAATTATTACGAAACGAAACTCCATAACTCTCCATTTTGTTGTTAATTTATTTGATGAATTTCTGTTTCTTAAATATAGATTTATTGATATTTACTAAATAAAAGAAAAAAGCGCCCTCAATGATTTTGATTACTATTGAAATAAATCTAAAAAGCGTTATAAGCGTGTCTATTTACTAGAAGATTAACTTAATAACCATTTACTTATTTGGTTATACTAATTCATAACTATTGAGGCCAGCCGTGGCGCAGCGGCACGAAGTGTGACTGTAAAACCGACTGGTTGTGGGTTTGATCCCCACTTGAGTAGATGAAATATTTACTTAAATTTATATTTCCATTTCTTCGCTCTGATTTCGAGGCTAAGCGCGGCGTTGAGTTCTGCCACTCAACACGCAATGCCTCCAGAATTCAGCAAAAAGTGTAGAACGGAGTGTCTTACCAACAGGTTCCCTCTGCCTACCCTGCTGTGTGCGGGATACAGGGTGAAGTTACAGTTTAGTTAGTTTACATCCGTAAACTGCGTGCTTGACTGCCACAGTCATAAAATTTTGAACCGTTTTTCTTCGCTCCTGTCGGAATGTTGAAGCAATCTATTTTGTTGTCTCCCTACACTCCTAAAGGCATGGCAGCGTTCTGCACCGCGTAGTTTCTTCTGTCTGTCAGTCACTCAGTAACTAAGTTTTATATATACATATATTGTGTTTTATTTTCTGATATCTTCAAAAACAAATATATATTATAGTACTTTTGAAGAACGTACATTTCGGCAGATCCTTTCCTGTAAAGATGAATTATTCGAGAAAAATGTACAACATTTTTCATAAATCATACATAGTCTGATTAATGACCTCAGATAATACCTTAACTCGTACGCACGTCGTGTGTAATTTTGTTTATGCAAAATATTCTTTCAAGATGGACCGATGGCATCTGCACTTCCGCTTCTTTTGTATATTTGCCGTTTTAACAAGATATTCATATTTCTTTGAATACCGTATTTTATAATTTTATACAATATATTAGGTACATATGTAATTTATAAAGGCCAGTCGTAGCGTAGGGGCACAAAGAGTGAATGTCCCGACTGATTGTGACTTCAATCCCCACTCCAGGAAATAAATTATCGATGATTATGTTGACTCAAAACCGTAATTTCAACGGCCCTCTAAGGGACTGTAAACTTAAATATTTGATGTTAATTTCAGCTTCAACGCTACCACGAGATCTCGAGATAGTCTTGACAGACAAAAAACAAAGGTCCTATAAGCGGAACTTATTGGATGTTATCGGAACCCTTATCGGATCTTTTCTTTTATTTTCTATCTGAGGTACTGAACGCTGAAAAACTGCTTTTTGCTTTTTACGATTTCACGTTCCTCCCAATTTTCGACATATCCTGTGTTGATTGCCAGGATTCAGTTTCATGTTTTTCTAATTTAATGAGGAAAAGAAAATAATTTAAATATAAAAATTTCTTAACGTGGCGATTGAACCGACAACCGTCACATTACACGACGCCGCCATGACAGTCTTGACTTATTTTAGTTTAAATAAAACATTATATGTTAATTTCGGAACCAAGATAGATTTAAATATCCAAGTTATTAACGTCTTGGTAACCTTACAACGCTTATCGACTAAATTAATATTTTTTTAAAAATAAAACTTTATAGGCGTCATTTTTTTATGTTGCCAGGGTAAGATAGTTCCAAATACATTATTAAGTTACAAAGTATTTTTTGTATGTTATCAGTATTTTTCTTTTTCTTAATATACAAAAACAAATTTGAAACATTTTTAAATCACCTGTCTAAAACTCACTATAAAAAAGTTTTGAAGCAAAATTTGCCTTAAAAAACCTTGCAATTTTTTTTATAATGTAAATATTTTATTGACACTTTATATTTATACTGTATGTAGAAATCGCTTACATATTTTATGGTAAGTCCTTATATAACTTAACAATATATATATAATATTTTTTTAATATCAATTGTGATGCAGTTGATGCTTATCACTAAGTGAAAAAAAATAATTAAACGGTCTTGCCAAAATTAACAAAATCATTTAGGCACATTATAAACTTGTGCCCCATACAAATGACTGTAATTTACAGCGAAAGCGAACGCCTTATTAGAGTCAATTACTGTTACGCACTGAACGTCCATATACAATGGTCGATTTACAGCCGCGAATTGGTATGTGGTGCAATTAGTTGTGTGAACATTAATATTTTTTTATAAGGAAAAGTAATTTTAAAAAAAATTAAGCTCCTGTCTCCTGTGTGTGTTTCTCTTTTTAGAAATGCAAAATGGATAATACTTGGGCTGTTCCTCAAATTGGAATGAAATTTTATATTTGAAAAAAAAATACGATCATCTCGATATAACTTTTAATTTCCGAGAAATGTGTGGACAAATATACATATATATACATTAAGTATATAATATCAATTAAACATTCCATTTTCCACGCAACGGAGTGTCTTAGCACTAGTTTCAGCCTACCCTGCTATATGCGGGGTACAGCGTGAAGCTAAAAAAAATATACATGTATATGCTCTGTTCTGTATTTACGACCGGCATTTCTGAGCATGCCGGTTAAGTACTTATCACTTTGCCAATCAGGTTGTGAACAATGAAGAACACACAATAGAGGTTGTACGGTGAAAAGAGATAATGTTGTACAACAGAAGAATAATTTACTTTCATAAAAAAATTAGACCTTAGTGGTCTACAGACAATAATAAACATTGAACATTTAACTTTCCCGTCAATCCCGCCTTTCATGATAAAGGACGTAACGTACGACAAGTGAAAAGGATGCGGGAAAGGAAACTTTCGTCTAGGCCTGATTTTGGCTAGGTGCACGTAAATACATGGGCAAGGCGCAAACGATAAATTGTACATACGTTTTTAGCATTCTTTTTTAGAAATTGGTTAAAAAAAACACCTGTTGTTAAAAAATCGATTACCTTTTTGCCAAGCGTAGCGTGAATGTTGTTATAATAATGCAATAATGGGGAAATCGAACCCAGAACTAATTAAGTAAAATTTCAATATTTGTCAATATCTCGCTCATGATAAAGTACAAAAATAAGTAATAGTAAAATATTTAAGTAGTAAAATATTTTCTTTATTTTGTTGATTTTTTTTATAATTTATTGAAAATTGAAGTTGTGATGAGCTTGAATTGAATAATATAGATGTTTATTAGGAGTGGTGCAAGTTTTTTTGCAATTCTATTATTAGAGTTACTGTTTACGTTCTGGTTAGATTGATTGACGTATTTATACTACAGACTGGCTGATTTGACTGTCACTCAGGATGTCTGACTACATTGAATGAAAAACTTGTTGAACTGTCGTTAAATCTTAATAATAATCAGCTTCACGTTGTATCCCGCACACAGCAGGGTAGGCAGAAGGAACCTAGTGTTAAGACACTCCGTTCCCCACTTTCTGCCGAATTCTGGAGGCACTGCGTGTTGAGTGGCAAAACTCAACGCCACGCTTAACCTCGACACCAGAACGAAAAAATGGAAATATAAATTTAAGTAAATATTTCATCTCCTCGAGTGGGGATCGAACCCACAACCAGTCGGTTTTACAGCCACACTTCGTGCAGCTGCGCCACGACCGGGTTAAATCTTGTAGTATTAGTTATTAATATATTTAAATATATTTTCGTAGCGTAGCCGTTGTGGCACAATATTACGTGCTTACAGTCGTAAAAGCGTCAGTTCTGGTTTCGATTCCCACTCGGGTAAATTAATTTTTTTCATATCCTCTATTTAGTAACAAGATAAACGCAGCGCTGAGATCCGTCATTCAACAAGTGACGAGAAGTGTGGAACGGAGTGTTTTAACGTCAGGTAACCTCCGCCTACCCTGCTATATGGAAAAGAGCAAAAAGCTATTCTCTCCTTTTATTTTATTATTCCGTAAATTAAAATTAAGTTTACTACATACAAACAACCGTGTAATGTGTGGTTTTAACCAAAATCAATTTGAATATTTCCATATGATCATTTCCATTGCATGCCATCACGCTTCCGCCTGTGTCTCGGCCACGCAGTGAAAAGTGTACGTGAACTGCGTTAATTAGGAGGCAGCCAAGATAAATTTCCCTTGGCATTGAACCTGCTACCAGCGCTTTGTTACAAAATGCCGGAAGCTTGTAAAAAATGTGACTAATATTAGCTACATCTCATAAGTTGCTATGTACTTACAAATCTTTCTTATTAATAAATTCGTCAAAAAAATCAATGTTATGTAATAATCATTCACTAGTACACTATGTAACAGGCGGGATTTAAACCCACGCTCATCGTTCAGTTAGGCACATATTATATAGCCAACTACATCGCTAAGGCATAGCCCGAAGAGATTATATTAGTAATTATTGTATAAAATGAAAGTTACCACTTAATGAAAATGTCAATATAATTTAACAATTTTACTATAAAAAGGGACATCGTTAAAGTGCCCAAACACATTTCGCTGAACGTCCAAAAAAAGATAATTGCTCTTACTCAGAAAGTAATGTTGGTGACGTTTAAATTACATGACAGTCTTGTGAAAATACATTCTTATTATATTACATTAATAATAATAATTAGCTTCACGTTCTATCCCGCACACAGCCGGATAGGCAGAGGGAACCTAGTGTTAAGACACTCCGTTTCCCACTTTTTGCCGAATTCTGGAGACATTGCGTGTTAAGTAGCAGAACTCAATGCCACGTTTTGCCTCGACACCAGAGCAAAGAAATGGAAATATAAATTTAAGTAAATATTTTATCTCCTTGAGTGGGGATCGAACCCACAACCAATAGGTTTTATGGCCTCATTATTTACTTTAAAATAAATATTTACTTTGCTTAATCAATTTAGGAGAGATTATTTGTGTATTTGCCTAATTTTAAGCAAAAACATAAATATCTCGAGATATTTACAAACACAATCAACAGTCCGTACATATAAACGAACATGTCAGAAGAGAAAGTTTACTGGAGAATGAAATAAAGGTTCATTCTTTTGTCAACAATATTTGTAAATATATACTATAAACTATACACATATGTTTATAATTTGATTTATTGTGTGTCTTCTTTAATCTTGATCTGAACAAAATGGAACTTTATATCGTTTTCAGTTAAACCTTTTACTTCGTAATACCCATTTATACCTAAGGACCATTGTAGTTGTTGGTTCAGGATTAAGATATTATAAGTAAAGCCATTTTGCAATATAAAATGCAGAAGATAATTAGAGACTAGACAAAATCTCATATTCATTCTTATTTAACGCATTCATTATACTTATTAAGAAACCATACGATTATAAAAAAACAAAACCATCGATATCTATTTAAATTATCGAAGTAAATATCGAAAAACAATGACTAAGCGATTACTAATAACATAAATAATTTTAATCGATACAAAATTCTGAGTAATATATTAGATTGTCCCGTTAATTTTGCCATTTTTTGCATTGCCTCCAGTGATCGAGTGCAACAACCTGTGATGCTTTATTGTCGTCTCCCACACGAACTTTGAGAGTTCAGTGGACCCAGCCCTATCTGATTTGGAATAATATTTTTAAACCTTAAACTTAAATCTTTAAAAATATCTTGTTCGTATGGTTTTATTTTTTAGAAAACGTATAAAATTTTTAAAATAGCGGAATTTCAACCCGTGCCTCTTGGAAACCGTCCACGCGATGTGATTGCTAAGCCATATGTTCTCTTATTAAGAATAACACTTTGAAATAACACTTGTTAAAAATAATAATATTTTTGTTTATAATTGAATTCATTTAAAGCATTTTTTATGTACTAATCTGCCAACTTATCTATGAGAGAATAAGAGATTTTATTTTCATATATTAAAAGGAAGATTAAATGAATAAGAAGTTCTAACTTGCTTTCTTATAAACTAGTGTTCCGCTTACGACTTTGCCCGCGTCGATTAAACGATCATGGCTTGCTAAATGGCTGATAATAGCTTTCATTGTTTTAGTGGATAGGCAAAAAAATATGTATGTCTCATCATACTAAAGTTCGATATTTTACATTTATTATATATTATACATATTATTATGATTTGCGCTCAGCGAAAACTGCACAAAAAATTGTAGCGCAGTTTGAAAGGTTTAAGCGTACATTGGTGTTACATTGACGAAGCCTATGATACATTTATTATTCGTTTAAAACTGGCTTTACTTATAATAAATAGATATTACAAAGTATGATCAAAATATCTCAATACTCCATCCACTCTGTTGTGGGTATTAATAAAACAAATGAAATTAAAAGATATAAGTTTGAAAATATAACGTTAATTCAAGTAAGATAAGTTATTAAGTAAAATGTTTTTTGCTTGGGATAAACAGGTTTTTGCCCTTTGAATTATGGAAAGCAACAAAAAAAACTTTAGTTTGAAGTTTTTTTTAGCTTCACGCTGTATCTCGCATATAGACATAACATGAGAATCTAGTCCTAAGTCTCTCCGTTTCCGACTTTCTGATGAAATCTGGAGGCATTGCCTGTGGCAGTGGCGGTACTCAACGCCGTGCTTTGTCTCATTACGATAGCGAAGAAACGAACATATTGAATTTTCCCTGGTGGGAATGAATCCAACAACCCGTTGCGCTTACAAAGCACGCTTGTGCCCCTGCTTTTTATTCAAATAAGATTACGTATATGCCACGAAGTTGTTTACAAAACATTCGTCCTATATTGAGAAAAGTTTACAAAGAAATCGAGCACACACTCCGCTTACCCCGTTTCTATTGTAGTAGCAACAAAAGATCACCGCAAATCCTGAATACCGCCGCGAGAATTGAGTCTTGAAATAATTTCATATTATCCGTTTGAACGCACTTCCTGTACGAACCGTTACATTGTCCTATAGAAAGTGTGATGCGGATCAACACTGTGGTGGCCAGTAAAATTTTGTTTTATAGGATTAATATTAAATTAGCTTTTATCAGTGGCTTCGCCGTCGTGGTCTACAAATTCTTCAGCTTCATAATATTAATATAGACTTCTATAAGAAATCTATAAAATCTAATAGAAATGTGATTCTTGATCAACTAGTAGTAATATTATCTACAGTTTTTGGTATTACCTGTATTTTTCTTTGGAAATAGATTAAAATATATAAAAATACATTTATTGCACGTAAATTTCAACGTACTATTTTGCTGTACGAGTGTAATAGGCAATATCTCTAAGAAGATTCGAAAATGCAAAACTGATAATTAACCAACTATATGAATATTAATATTTATTTAGCGGAATTAAGGTTAAATTATAATAATAAATCTCCTCTTTTTTAATAATTTTTAACGGCTTTTAAAAATGAAATAACTTAGTGCACTTAAAAATTCTTAATTTTAGAAGTCCACAATAAATAAAATTTCTGTACACCCTAATCTCGACGTACAACATTTGTCTCGACATTCTAAGGTTTACAGTTATGCAACGTTTTATATTATAAGTTAACAAAGAAATGGCTTATTTTACATTATAAGTCTAAATCATTATATATTACAGCTATTACGATTTCTATAAAGATTATTGAGTACTAGCGAAACTAATAAACATTAGAATATATTTTCCAAAGTAATTTGTATAAACGTCTATATAATTTACACTGAATGGTTTTGTGACATTTACTACAAAACGAGGTGCTAAGATCATGTATCTATATAAAACCTAATAATAATCTATCTCTCTATTTTTCTTCTTCTTCTGATTTTTAGAAGAAAAAAAAAAATAAAAAAATAACATATCGAATGAAGCGAATAGACAAAGTAATCATCTCGTATGAATTGAACCAACTATTATTGTATTTCATACGTACATTCGAACTATCCCACTATAACATAAGATAAAAATAATGAAAAAAAAATTTGCAAAAAATACCTAATAAATACATTTTTAATATTTCCTTGAAGATTTTATAGGCACTAGACAAGCGGATCTCATACGGACTCAAGTATCATAATTTCTCATTATTTGCATTTTTTCGATTTAAATATACCAATACTATGAATTGTAACTGCAATGAAGGCGTCACTTAAAATTTTATTACAGTTTTATGTGTATATAGTTTTTTTTAATAGACACGACGATACAAACAAGTTGTAAAATTACGTTAGTTGTAAACAATGGAATAATGCCTTTAATTAGATAAGAGGTGATTTCTATTTTCTACTACAACTGAGGTTCAACTGTGCATTGAGCTATTATATGTATAATTTTGTAATAATATACAGTCATGACACTTTGTGACATACTAAACAGATGTCTTAATTTACAAAGAAAAACGAACTAACTTTAAAATTTCTTTTAATATTGGTTAACTAAAATTAGGTATGTGTATATTATAAAAACTAATTATTTTAGTTACGTAAATTATATACTAATTTTATATTTTTCTTTATTTCTGTTTATAATGTCTTATTATTTTAGTCTAATCATCACTTGGGTCTCATATTTAGCAAATCAGTCTTTTTAGGATTCCGTAAGATCACTTTGTTATCTGTCTGTCTATCAAGAGCCCTTATTTCAGGAACGCTTGGAAATATCGAGTTATAATTTTAAGCTTCACGCTATATCCCGCAAATACAAAGATCTGGCAGAAGGAGCTAATATGTTCCCAACTTTCTATCTAATTTTCGAGACATTGCGTGTTGAGTAGCGGAACTCAACGCCACGTTGTCTTATACTAAAGCGAGGAAATGTACAATATTAATACCACCGATAAGGAATCGAATCCACTGTCATCACGTTGTGCCGCTGAAAAAAAATGTCAAATAGATAATATCTAAACCTCTCAATATAATAAAGCGTTAACCTCACTCATGAATCAAAGTCACATTACGACATCGCATTCATATCGCGTACTACTCCGCGTACGTGAATAGAATAACCTTAGTGTTACTGAAAGTGTTATCACCGTTACTTGTAAGTGATTGTTATCTAGAGTAAGCTTTGGAAAATTTACGCACACACATTTTATACATTATTCATACATTAAGGAAAGAAAAATATTTAGAAACGTATAAAAATTTTAAGGAAACCCGTATTTTTGGCAACCATCCAAACGCTCTAACAAATATAGTTTTGCTTTGCTTTACAAACAACAAAAATAAGTTGTAACAACCTTCCAAGAACGGCGGATTCAAGTCCCGATACATTAAGATTTTATAACCCTTTAATTCTTTTTTCTCTTTTATTATCACCTGGTGATTCAACTTTCTCTCTCCGCGTTTTATCTAGATAATGGCATTGCATGATTGGTGGTGGAATGTATTTTCCCTATTCTAAAGTAGTAAAAATAATAAATGCAAGTGAATTTTGGTACTACATCTACCGTTTATATGTAGGCTCGACCCAGTACAGTAACGTTTACACTAACTGTTCCTATTAAACTAATAGCTTATCGCTATACTAACAGATTTAAATATGATATGGAAATCTGTATGTATGACTTACTATATATTTAGTATCAGCTTCACGCTGTATTCCGCACACAGCAGGGTAGGCAGAGGGAACCTGGGGTTAAGACACTCCGTTCCCCACTTTCCACCATGTTCTGCGTGTTGAGTGGCGTAACTCAACGCCGCGCTTTGCCTCGACACCAGAGCGTAGAAATGAAAATATAAATGTAAATAAACATTTCTTTTCCTCGAGTGAGGATCGAACCCACATCCAATAAATTATACAGTCACACTTTGTACCACTGCGCCACGACTGGCCTCAATTTGTATGTTATAAAAAAAATTATGATAAGACGAGTGAACAATAGAAACCATTAAAAACCTGTCCTATGAAGCCATCTACAGAAAGATAGTCACTATTAGCCAGTCATAGTTGTTTCCTGCTGAGTCTAAATTCCTGGTTAGTGTTAGTAAGTGGTTAAATCACTTATTCTGCGTATTTATAAAATGTAATTTAATAAGGAAATAAATGTTACAGTAAATAAAAACCGCAGGTCGTGACAAGATGGTCTTTGTTTCTAAATTTTCGCTATTTCTTGTTATTTATATATGTATATACAATTGTCTGAATGTGTGTGAGTAAACTGTTATTTTGGACTTCACCCAGAAACCAATAAGCCGTTATTCCGCCGCTGATATTGAAAATATTTAAGATTTTGTGTAAAAAAAACGTATTATACTACGGTTAGGTAAGCCTCGCCAGGTTTGCTTATTGCGCTATAGTGCAGATGAGGCATATTTAACATCACGAATGGTTATTTGTCAATTAACATAGTTTCAACAGAAACAAAAAGCAGCTTCAGGCTGAATTCCGCATGCAGCAGGGGAGGTAGAGGGAACCTAGTGTTAAGACACTCGGTTCCCTATTATAACAGAGAGACTATATGATTTTATTCACAACAGATATAGGTAACCTATATTATTTTAAGCATAACTTCAAATTTGCTTACATATTTTTTAAACACAATGTCCAAACTTTGGAATGCACAACTATAAATCCTGTATACGTGTGTTTGTCTCATATTATACTGCTCATCCGGAACGACTGGACCGATTTGGATAAAAAATTGAGTATGTTTATATATTTTGATAACTACGTCTCAACGGGTTGATTTTGAAAATATAATTGGACTAGGGATACCCGATGATCATCGATTTTTAATGAACATTGATATTAGCAGATAAAGTATCGATGTTTTAACATCGATGTTGCATTAATTAAAACATAAAAACATCGACGTCAGCAGGGATACATAATCGAAATTTTGTCGTGTACACGTGCTTTCAAAATTATTATTTTTACATTCGATTCGCAAAAGATAATCGGACATATAATGTGTTTTTTCGCTCAAATGTTTTAAATTTTTAACTTTTTGTTTTTTGTTTTAATTAACATGTCATGTGATGTTATAGTTATTTTATTTATTGATCGCGATATGTTAAATATCGATTAATTAATAAAAAAAATATCGATGTCGGCTAATATCGTTGTTCGATCAATTACTGTATAGGTACTATAATCAAACTAACTAAATTATAAGAAATAAGGAAATAAAAAAATAATAATATTAAATTTAAAATACCATATCTAATATGACATTTCACCCGCTAATCTCTTCTCTATATATAATAAGACAGTAAAAATATTTTGTCTGTACATTTAGTAATTTTGACTGAAATGGATAGAGGGACACTTAAAAAGACTAATAGAAAGCAAAAAGATTTTTTTTGAATTTCTTGTCTGTCTGTCTGTCTGTCTGTCTGTCTGTCTGTCTGTC
>JAATLQ010022783.1:23524-50901 GCA_013421005.1 Heliconius erato x Heliconius himera | reverse complement strand
AAATACAAAGATTTTTTGGTTGGTTCGTTCATATAATATATGTAACTAATTTAAAAACTGTACAGGAGTTAATATGCAATTATTACAGTTATTTTACAAAGAATATTATGAATCCTTCAAATCAATCATTTAACATTTAAGGCTGTTTCTGAATGAGTAAATTAAATTATTCACTGACATCAGCACATTTAACAGAGTATATTATATAGGTAAAAAGAACATAAAGTTACAAAAATATAAACGTGTAGTAAATAATTAGCTTTATGTATATTTTATAAATATCAAATATCAACTATGGTCGTATTTTTTTATTTAAAACAATCAAAAATTCTTTGACGATAATGTCGTAAAAAAGTGTTATTAGTATATTAGAAGTCATTATAGTTGTCACTTAAATTTGCTTATTAAATCAATAATCATGTATTTTAAGCGGGCGAAGCCGTGGGCGAGCCGCTAGTTTATATATAAATATTTATATATAAATAAGTACCTAGAACAACATAAATAAATTGTAACAAGCGTATAAAAATTTCGACGTAGCTTGATGAGAACGTATGGCTCAGTGGTCAGAGCGCCTGGTCGGTTTCCAGGAGGCGCGGGTTCGAGTCCCGCTACGTTAAAATTTTTATACGTTTTCTAAATAAGTATTTCTATTTTCTAAGTGTGGATTAACACTTTAAAAATGTTAAAAATAATATATACATTTAACATGTTTATAATCAATGTAAATTTTGAAAAATAAACAAAACCCTATATTTTGCTGTTTTTGCGTTTAGCTACGAGCTTAACCTATTATTATTTTACGAACTCCCACATTTGTACACCAGATTAGGTGCAAATAGAATGGACAAATCGCATTAAGCACTAACAAAATCCAATTGTAAATAAATAGTATTAAGAGAATCTAATAGTAAATGGAAAAAGCGCGGCGTTGAGTTCCGCCATTCATGCCTGCCACGAATCGGTCTATCCTGCTATCTGAGGGATACGGCGTAAAGTTAAAGAAAATGTTAACAGTGCAACCCATAGATATGTTGTACATATATCGAAGTAATATAGAACTATTCAAAGCCAAGAGGCCAGGCGTGGCGCAGAAGAACAAAGTGTGACTGTAAACGTGACTAGTTGTGGGTTCGATCCTCAAGGAAATGAAATGTTTACTTTTATTTATTTCCATTTCTTCGCTCTGGTGTCCAGGCAAAGCGCGGCGTTGATTTCCGCTATTCAATAAGCAATGCCTCCAACTTGGCGAAAAGTGGGGATCAGAGTGTCTTAAAAATAGGTTCCCTCTGCGTACCCTGCTGTGTGCGGGATACAGCGTGAAGCTGATTTTATTTATATAGAATTATTCAACTTAACAAAGTCGCAATAAACTTCCGTCATATTAACATTGGTTGACGTAACAATGTAATTCAATGAATGGCGCAGTTATGCATTGTCTTAGTCTAGGTATATTATATATGTAATAACTTACGTTACTTACGTCGAAGATATAACCTGTTCACAAAGGCATGAGATAAAAGGTAAACAAATCAAAAAAGATAAGAGGCCAGTCGTGGCGCAGGGGCACAAAGTCGACTGGTTGTGGGTTCGATCCCCACTCGCGGAGATGAAATATTTACTTAAATTTATATTTCGATTCGCTTCGCTCTGGTGTCGAGGCAAAGCGCGGCGTTGAGTTCTGCCACTCAACACACAATGTCTCCAGAATTCGGCAAAAAGTGGGGAACGGAGTGTCTTAACACTAGGTTCCCTCTGCCTACCCTGCTGTGTGTTACAGCGTGAAGCTGTTTTTTTTTAAATCAAAAAAGAGTAAGGTCAGAGATGTATCTATATCCTGTTCACGCAGGCATGAGATAAAAGGTAAACAAATCAAAAAAGGCTAAGCTCACGCTTGATGGAGCTTGATATGGTAGATATATTAATTAAAAATATATATATAGATTTATGGATGTGAATAATATTATTGAACGATGTCTATAAAACTTATTAGTTAATAATAATTATGATTTAAATCATGGAAATGTTGGAATTGCATTTGCACATGTACAATATACAATTTTATAAAATTTTAACTGAAAAGAAACGAAAATAAAGATAATTTTCATATTAAATGCCAAGAAAACAAATTAAATAAATCAAATTTCAAATCTAAAACTGTTTCTATTCAACCCATAATTTTTAATAATAATGTAAATACTTGACATGTAAAAACATTCAAAAGCTACCTTGTTCTCAAACTGTAGATGCATTTTAATACTATAAAAATAAGCTACCTACTATAGTGAATTACTAAACGTTCATTTATATATATATATATATATATATATATATATATATATATATAAATAAAATAGAAATATTTATTTTATTCTAACAGTAGGGACCGTAGACTGAGTAGGTATATGGTATGAATTTCAATTCAATATCTCCAAGCGTTACTGAGATAAAGGCTCTTAACACAGACAGACAGACACACGGACGGACAACAAAGTATTCTTATAAGGATTCCTTTTTTCCTAAAAAAGGTACGGAACCCTAAAAGGAGTATGACCTTCCTAAACGAGGAATAATACTTAATGTGAAAAATATATCAATGTCTCATTCCATAGAACATTGTTTGAATATTTCTTCACCAAGCTTATAGATTACGTAATCTACTAGTATTAAGTACTACTATTAAGATTGATTAAGTATATTAAATTCCTATATAGGTGTAACTGTCACGTCTTTGTGAGACGTAAGGAATATTCATATTGTATAAATAACAAAATTTTAATGACGACATCGTGGGGCAGTTAGAATAGTGATTTTATTGCATATTTATGTTGGGAGGCCAGTCGTGGCTGACGTGATAATGAGATAAGAACCACGAAAGATTTTTTCGAGAGAATCTGGTGGTAACACGCTGCTCTCCATCTTACGTCCATTTTAAATCACATTTCACGTTGATTGATGGAACTTTACACCATGCTTTGATAAGTTACAAAAAAAATCGAGGCCAGTCGTGGCGCAGCGGCACGAGATGTAACTGTAAAATCGACTGGTTGTGGGTTCGATCCCCACTCGAGGAGATGAAATATTTACTTAAATTTATATTTCTATTTCGTCGCTCTGGTGTCGAGGTTAAGCGCGGCGTTGAGTTCTGCCACTCAACACGCAATGCCTCCAGAATTCGGCAGAAAGTGGGGAACGGAGTGTCTTAAGACTAGGTTCCCTCTGCCTACCCTGCTGTGTGTGGGATACAGCGTGAAGTTGATTTATTTATTTCTTATTTACAAAAAATGAAGATCGGAGTAGTAATTATATAGTTCGGTTAATGCTATTTAGTCTAGTAGTAGTATTCTGGAAGATTTAGAACATATAGAAGAATAAAGAATTTAACTTATAAGAGATACAGACGAAGAAAGAAGCTAACTTAAATAATAATATAGTAAAAATGTTTTTATACATTATATATTTTTGCAAATTTGTTTATAGTATTGCAATTAACAATTGAACATAAATCTATGATTTTCAAAATAATTGTTTGTCTGATTATACTCACATTTTCGGAATTAGTGGATGGAATTTTTATAATTTTGAAAGTATTATTTCATAGTTCGAAGCTCTTTTACCGTATGGACCAAGATGTCATTTCCTGTGCGAAATGGCGGAAGCGAAGGCTGGCTAAAGTCACCAAGGGTCGCCTTTGAGAGCGCCCAAAACTGATGAATTCCGGAAGGGAAACTCTCAAGCTTCACGCCGATTTTGCCGATGTGCTATTTTATTAATATAGATTTAAACCCGTGCCTCATGTAGGTATGCGTTTCAATATATGTTGAATATATACCAACAATAAAACGTTCACACATAAATGGCTAAACAATATAAATTTAAACGAAACTAGCGGTAACGTCATTTTGAGATAAATATAATAACACTGCATTGGCAGCGGTCGAGGTTAAACACTAAAGTATACAATGTATATACAAGTACATACAAATGTACGTATGTATGTAATCATAGAAGTCTTCATGAGAAATTACATGAAATTACATGCTTTAACTAAGAAAATAGATTTTTATATTATTACAAAATTTCCGCACTTCGAGAAATCCTCGCATTATAAGTTAAGTTTTAGCATAAACTGACATACCTACAGGAATAAAATATAAATAACTTTTTTTTATATTCGTTTCTTTATTAACGAAAAAAAACATATTTAGGCTTGTTTGAAAGATAAAAAAAAATATAATATGTAGCGAGACTCGAATCCGTGGCTCTTATTTGGTAAGCCGTTTCTCATACCCTTTTATTAGGAATCGAAGCTACAACTATTACTTAAATTCAGTCAACTGCACCACGATGGAACTAACATATTATTATCATATACTTAATAAATAAGTGGTATAATCTACCGCGTCCGTCGTCGAAGACTCGTTTTCGTTGGTTTTTTAGAAGACCTGCTCCCCATGTCTTATCTCTAAGATATGATGTAAATGGATATTATGATAAGCAATTTCCTTATAGTAATAAGATTTGGCCTCAGCTTGAATTGTAAACACGCTTGATAAATAGTTAATGAACTATAGATAGGTGCATTTGTGAATGGGATTATTTACAGACGATAGTTATAGATTTGATTTGAGGGAGTGGGTCCGTAAATTATTCATATTTCATCTAAGAAATATGATAATTTTAGTTCAATTAATCTAGTTAGGCAAAGCGCGGCGTTAAGTTCAGCATTATAGCATGTGGTTGAGGCCACTCGTCTTGCAGCGGCACGAAGTGTGACTGTAAAATCGACTGGTTGTGGGTTCGATCCCCACTCGAGGAGATGAAATATTTACTTAAATTTATATTTCCATTTCTTCGCTCTGGTGTCGAGGCAAAGCGCGGCGTTGAGCTCTGCCACTCAACACGCAATGCCTCCAGAATTCGGCAGAAAATGGAGAACGGAGTGTCTTAACACTAGGTTCCCTCTGCCTACCCTGCTGTGTGCGGGATACAGCGTGAAGCTGATTTTTCTTTTTTTTTTTAAAATGATAATGATCATGATGATGTACCAATATTTCACTGAATTATTTTTGGCTAATCCCCAACATGATGTATGACTGTCCATACAACATATAATAACATTGTACGTTTTGAATTCATAGACAGAAGATATTTAGTTAAACCGGTTTTAGTAAATACCTATTCAGTCTATTTAAGTCTTGCGGGCAAGTCAATGGCATGAACTTGAGACATCTGAATAGGTTCGGCTTTCAATAAGTCGACCTGCATAATTAATGCATTGTGTTTTTTTTTCAGCCCCACAAACAGTAGGGTCGGCCGAGGGAACCTAGTGTTAAGACATAAGTTTGGCACTGAATTCGGGAGGCAATGAGTGTTGAGTGGCGGGACTCAACGCCGCGCTTTGTCCCAACACTAGAGCAAAAAAAAGAAAATAGTAAACATTTATTTTCCTCGAATGAGAATCGAACCCACAACTTGTCGCGTTTACAGTCACATTTTGTGCTCGTGCGCCACGACTGGCTTCTTTGTATGTTACTTCGACATTATCAAAGACCTTAATTACATTTTTTAAGCATTCATTTTAATTAAAGGAATAAACAAATGATTACGATAAATATTCATTAATTTAATTATATTGCATTGTACGTATGTATGTATGTATATATGTATGTATGTATGTATATATATATGTATGCATGTATGTATGTATGTATGTATGTATGTATGTATGTATATGTATGTATGTATGTATGTATGTATGTCTTGTAATGTCAGTAGAATGTAAATTATGTTACCAATTTCCATGTTGGTTTTCCCGAGAAATATGGTTAAAGAGGAAGCTGTGACTAAACATATGACATAATCTATTAATAATTACTACAGCAGTTATTAAAGAATATATCTATAATTATTATTAGGTGTTGCGTATGTATTCAAACAAGATGTTTTTTCCTATAAGTCCTTATAAAATAGTTCCATGGGGCGTGGGTTCTTATTCTAATAAGCTAAATAATTAATAGTTTTTTCGTTATGCCATAGATATCAGATAATCTTGAGATCTGTGTATGAATAGACGATTACATTTCCAAGCTCAAATATCCTTTTTTTTCACCTTTTGTATCCCGCACACAGTAGGGTAGGCAGAGGGGACCTAGTGTTAAGACACTAGGTCCCCTCCCTAGGTTCTGCCGAATTCTGGAGGCATTGCGTGTTGAGTGGCAGAACTCAACGCTGTGCTTTGCCTCGACACCAGAGCGAAGGAAATGGAAATATAAATTTAAGTAAATATTTCATCTCCTCGAGTGGGAATCGAACCCACAACCAGTCGATTTACAGTCACACTTTGTGCCCCTGCGCCACGACTGGCCTCAAATATTCTATGTGGCCAATTTCCCTCAGACGTGACCTTCAAAATCAAATCAAATCAGCTTCACGCTTTTTTTAAATATCAATGTTCTTAGTATCTTTAATTTCTTAAATGTTTGGAATAATCTGAAAATGTTTAACAAGGATCAGATCAAAAATATATAAAAGTTCTTATTATTTTATGAACATCATTTACTTTATCATATTTTACTACAACATTAAAAAATATATGCCTTTATAGCTTCAATTCAAAAGAAACCAGGTCGCGGACGTTATTTGCAAATAAAATATAGGTACCTCGCGTTAAAGCAAAACTAAAGAGATACGTATACGTAGTTTAATGGTGGACCTTTACGACGGTAATAACAGTAATAATGGGGAAGTATCTTAAGTAACAAAATTCGTTTTATTATCTTTGCAAGGCGAAGTCAGCCATTTATGAGGTATTTAGGAGTTCGCCCCAATTATATGTTTCTATTTCGGTGTTAATAGCGCGCTAAGATTTGTATCGTTATGCATTTCCTGTTTTTAGCATGATCGGCCAAGATGGTTGGTTAGGAGTGTTAGGACACTCCGCTTCTTACTTTATAGCCAATTTAGGCATAGTGTGGGTTGGTAGATGGTCCAAGTTAATGTTGGGATTAACCACCAGATCAAGGAAACTAAAATGTAATTCAGTCAACTACGGATAGAACCATGTGTTTAACTAAAATAATTAAACTAAAATAAAGTAAAATATTGTACCAAATCAATATAGTAAAACTAAAATAATGTTATAGAAATAATATATTAAAGTATAAGTTACGAGTACAAAAGTAAAAGAAAACAAGAAGATGGACGTGCTTAAGTAGTTTAGTGTCGTTGAGTGAATAAATAATGAAAGAACAGTAAAAAGATTTACGATACAAAAGTGCGTCGTAAAGGAATTACTGAGAGGGGCCAAAGTTTTAGAATTAAAGTGATCTAACTCTAAATTTCAATTTTCTTGCTTTTGCTTTTTATTAATATTGATTATAAGTTATAGATTTCATACAGAGTGTAAATTTTTTAAGTTATTCTTTTAAGGTGGCCAATTATATCATATAAGATTATGTATCGTGATATATATACTCAGCGTGGTGGTTGCCATGTTGGATAGCGGGAGAAGCTTGTCAGTGCCATCATATGGTTTCTTTCTGCGAATCAGTCATCACACTGAAGGAGACCGTGGAGGGGGCGTATGAATCAAGGACGATGCTGACTTGCTTTAGCACCGGTGGCCAAGGTTTCGGAGAAGGCGTTATCAAGATTGCCAGTATTCTAGGAGATAGTCCAGGCGTGACTTCCATCGCAGTGACGATGTAGTAAGAGCAAGAGATCCTATAGTCTTGTATCGGAAACGTATTATTAAATCCTTATTCTTTAAGTATTTTAAAAATAAATACGAAAATATAAATAAAAGTTATATACCAAATTAGTGCATTTTTTTCAGCTTCAGGCTGTATCTTGCATGTGGCAGGATGGCAAAGGGAGCCTAGTGTTAAGACACACCGCTTCTCACTGTCCGCCGAGTTGTAGAGGCGTTGAGTGTTGAGTGGCGAAACACAACGCCACGCTTTGCCGCCTCGACACCAGAGCAAAGAAGAAGAATTTCATTTCCTCAAGTGGGAATTGTAACTATAACCTGTCGCGTTTGATGACTTACTTGTAATGAACTGTACATATAATATATTACATTGCAATGTAAAAATAATATATAAAGCAAAGTCACGCGCAAATGCTAGTTAAGAGTAAATGGATTTCGTTGGCCTTTATCTTAAGAGCAAATCACGTGAGAGATATTTTGTTACACCAAAGCCTTATATCCGTGTACCCACTATACAACGTTTGTCTTCTTAATTGGGTTTTATTGCTTTACACTACGGATTTGGTCATAATAATTGGAGTGTTATTTATTTGTCACGAAAAGAAAATTTATGAAAATGAAAATTTATACAATTCTTAATAATTATAAGGGAAGAAGAGCTCCAATTAAACGTGCTATGAATATTTGGTAACAAGAAGAGTCCTTTCAAAATTCAATTCCAGTCTCTTATCTATTATTAGTATATGGTTAGTCCGTTGTTATCGACCGTATCTTGGTATCCTTGGTTATTTCGTTTCAAAAGGAAAAAGCTGCATTGATGTGATATTCCACTTCCACTATATCAATTACAGAACTTTCATTTGCCCTGCGAATGAACCGAGTTATTGCGTCTTCTTTGTTATCTATGTAATAAACGCATTCTTTTGTGTTATAACACAAAAGAATGCTTGCTGTTATGCAAGAAGCCTTGATTGATCTTGGTCTGGATGATTACTAAAGATTACGGAGTCAAATACTACTGACTCGACTGACAATTTGAATATTGGTGGAGGGCTTAAAATTTTTCTTTGTTCCGTAACTTGAAGCGAGTTAAGGATCTAATCCATAATCTTCAGTAATCACCCAGACCAAGATCAATCAAAGCGTCTTGCACATCAGCGTATCACATCAGATCCTTTGGTATTCCTCTACTGCGACTATTTTTCTTTCGAGACGCATGCCAGCCCTTCGAGTACCTATCCTGCCATCTCTAGACATATTAAACAGAATGACAAATTTAATATAATTATATTTCTCCCGCATCATATTCATCTTGATGTAGGTCAGCGGTATTTTATTGTAGTCTTGAGGGTTTGTTTATAGTACAGCGACGTTGGCATGTTCATCGGGTCTTTAATTTAAAGCTATATATGCACAAAGCCATGTCAACTTCACCTTTTTCTTTAGTCCCTTAATCTTTGGACATTTCTTTGTATTCTTTTCCTTAGCAGGTCGAGTCAGATTTTAAATCATTCAAGATGATCACCAGTAAAGCATTTAGAGGCCTTAAATACATTATAATGCTGATGTATGACAAAATGACAATTTTAATGGAAACAAAACACTTTTATAATAATTAACAGTCCATTTAAAATCGCAAGAGAAATTAATATCTAATGTTAATAAAATATATAAATTGATATAAATTCTGATAACAACCGTTTTAAAAATATTAGATAAGGTGACTTACAGAGGGCAAAATCGAATTATTACAATTTGAGAAATAAAATGCACAGTTTTGCTAGGGAAAGAAACTTATGCAATTGGCGCTAGTTTTTTCGCCCTACAAAAATATGTGTATTTTTTTCGTACTGTACGTACTATAAAGAATATTAATGTCAAAAGGAATAAAAGCAAAGAAAAGTTTATAATTGGATAACAATAAATTTTATATTATCAAATACAATCAAAATAATCAGTTATCTGTAGACTTAAGCAAAAACAACACAATAAAATAATGTTATTCAAAAATAAGGTTGACAAATAATCTTTTCCAGTTTATTCTTTCGTTGTAATGTATGTATGTACGGATCGGGAAAATATTTAGGTCAGGGCGATCTTGAATGCTGTCGCGTTAGGAAAAAAGAGTCGGATGCCAAGTAGGCTTGAAATGAGATCTTATATCATATAAATATTAGGTAATAACATCCCCTTTTTGTTTGGTGACTGCAAATCGACTGGTTATGGGTTCGGTCCCCACTCGAGGAGATGAAATATGTACTTAAATTTATATTTCGAATGTCGAGGCAAAGCGCGGTATTGAGTTCTGCCAACACGCTATTCGGCAGAATGTGGGGAACGGAGTTTCTTAACGCTATTCCCTTGTCTTAACACGGTTCCCTTTGCCTACCCTGCTGTGTGCGGGATACAGCGTGAAACTGATTTATTTTATTTTTTATATATTGAATTAGACCACTAGGTCGAAAAAAAAATATTTAATTTTAACTTCTTCCTTCCTTCCTTTAAGACTTATTACTGTTTTTTTTCTTATTAGAATTGAGAGTAAATAAGATATCATAAAGAATGCGGCGTATATTATAAAAATATATATTTTTATTTGTAATAATTTTATGTTTGGGTCCGATTTCACAAAATATACACGAAACTATTTTGAGAAATAGAATTGGAACACATGTCAGTGACATTTATATATAATATATTGTTGTCGTTATCGTTAAGAATACGCAAAGATGGGAATAAGTTACGAAAAGTGAGGAAACATGTCATTGTTGCGAATAAGTACGTACCAATAAATATACTATAAAAATAAATCACGAAGTATTTTATATTTCTGAAGCAGATAAAGGCAAATACTTTTTACTTGTTCATACTGTCTATATATTTATTAAATAACAAATCAGCTTCACTCTGTATCCCGCACATAGCAGGGTAGACAGAGGGAACCTAGTGTTTAGACACTCCGTTTCCCACTTTCTGCCGAATTCTGGAGGAATTGCATGTTGAGTGGCAGAACACCAGAGCGAAGTAATGGAAATATAAATTTAAGTAAATATTTCATTTCCTCGAGTGGGGATCGAACCCACAACCACTCGGTTTTACAGTCAGACTTTTTGCCCCTGCGCCACGACTGGCCTCTTATATATTTATTAAAACATTATTAATCTTGATTTCGATAAAATTATTATTTTATCGAAACCAATATTTTTAAAAATACAAAATATGAATAAATTTTCAAGTGCAACATTATCAAACATATGGTTTCTCAACGTAATATATTGCGTATTAGCAATGATAACGTTATCAGTAGAATTATTTAACTGATTGTGGCTATCAGTGTCTTAGAAGTTTAATGATAGCGCGCTTTTAATATCCTTATGCCAGCTTACTTTTAGTATTCCTTCCCATTTACTTTCGCGTTGGCCATAATTATATGTAATTTTGCCATTATATTAGCTTGAAAAGTAAAAATAATAATAATATATATAAATATAGGTAGGTAGGTACCCAGGCTTCTAGATTTCCAGATAAAAACTTAAAAAACGATCACAAGTATTTGTCGTAATCAAAAATCAAATCAGTTTCACGCTGTATCCCACTGCTGGGTAAGCAGAGGGAATGCTAGTAAGACACTCCGTTCCCCACTTGACGCCGAGTTCTGCAGGTATAGCGTGTTGATGCAGAACTGAACGCCGCGCTTTGCCTCGACACCAGAGCGAAGAAATTAAAACATAAATGTAAATAAATATTTCATTTCCTCGAGTAGGGATCGGACCCACAACCAGCCGATTTTACAGTCACACTTTGTTGTTGGCCTCAGTCGTAATCAAAATTTGATTAATTATTTAATAATTATAATCAATGATAACTTTTTGTATCAATTAAAATCAAAGTATTAATTTAAGTGCAATTTTAGATTAATTTGCTGTTTGTGCACATCTAAGTCAATGGGTCAGTTTTCTGCATAATTTATTTACAAAAAACATTTAGTACTGATTAAATTATTTACGGTTTGATTTTATGGATTGAGGCCAGTCGTGGCGCAGAGGAACAGAGGTTGTGGGTTCGATTCCCACTCAAGAAAACGAAATATTTAATATTTTCATGTTCTTCGCTCTGGTGTCGAGGAAAAGCACGGCGTTTCGCCATTCAACACTATCCAGAATGCAGCGAAAAATGACCAAGCCTGTGTGCGGGATACAGCGTGATCCTAAAAAAATCTACATTGAATAAACGTAAAAGAAATTGAATTCATAACATGTAATTCAATAAAAAAATAAAATATATAAAAATATAAAATAATATAAAAAACAATATTTTTTTAATACGAAACTGGGCTAATGAAATAAAATATCTGCAGAATGTTGGTTTAGCGTAGACGTCAAGTCAATAAGATATTCAGTACCATTCACAACTTTGTAATGCAAAATAGTATATTCATATAGAGTTCTCGTCACCTTGAGACGAATTATGTGTTATATATTGTAAAGCTGTTCTACAGATTATTTGTTTTAGCATTTTTTTTTCTTTTTACACTAGCGACCAGCTCGCGACTTCGCCCGCTTGAACAACACGATTAATTATTTACTATTCTGAATTGCTTTTAGGTTTTGATAGCAAAAATAAAGTATATATTATATACATTATATTCTATACTAATATAATAAAGAGGAAGAGTTTGTTTGTTTGCTTGTTTAAACGCTAAGATCTCTGGATGTACTGATCCGATTTATTTTTGTTTTGTATAAAAGCTACATTCTTCTGGTATGCTATAGGCTATTATAAAAGCATAAGTTAATAGCATATAGTTGGTATACTGGACTGCTCACCATGAGGGACAAAAGTTAGCTTAATTGGCTAGAGCGCTGTTCGTGGAGTTAGAGATGCAGATTCGTTGAAACCTCCATCTGTATTTCAAAATTTCTATAGGGAATTATATATATAAAGCATTATATTTCTTTGATATAATATGATTATGACCCAATATAATAAAAATATAAGTTATTGCTGTCTGTACATGAAACAACATATGACAAAAACTGTTATTGAGGACATTTATGAATGTAATACAACTCAAAACAGTGTTTTTTTTTTTATTTTTCTGTTCTGCGCGTTTGCGCAAGCTTATCTCACAACCGGCTTAACAGATTGATATGCAGTTTTAATTTTTGTGTTCCAGAATTTTTTTTAGTACTTTTTCTTTTTTAGTTTAATCAAAATATAAATAAGAGACTAATCATGATTAAATGTATCAAATGCAGCGTAATAAAAGTATTATAGGTGGTATGCGGGCGAAGCCGCGAGTGGGCCGCTAGTAATATAATAAAGTAATAAGTAAAAAAAGTAAAGTTTCAGTTATTAAAAGAATTTTGTAGAACAAAATTCCTTAAACTGATATAACTATTTATATATATTATTTTAGGAAAGTTTTCTCCACTGAATCGCATTGTTACAAATTTCAATTCAATATCTAGGAAGGTAGACCTTGACATTTTTTTTTTAATAAAAAACACACATTTCGTCATTTAATTTTGAAGTCCCTGAGATCTAAGTGACCGCTCATGTCTATTTATTATATATTTTTCTTTTTTTTTTTAAATAACAATATCATATTTATTATATTAGAACATTAACAAAATGTTCTTATTGTTTAAATTAAGTATTTTATCGATTATTTTTATATATAATTTTAGTGTATGCTTACTTTAGTTTCTTAAAAATTTTAATAATACTATTGTATATTGTATTGTTTATGCTTGTCGTCATCGCCTATAATTGCGGCGACACTTTGTTTTTAATTGTATGATTTTCTTTTTCTGTTTAAATTGTTAGTGTACGCTGTGTTGGTGATTAAAATAAAAATAAAAAATAAAATAAAAAACTATTTAATTTACATTTTCACTTCACAAATCTCTAAAGTGACTGCCTCAGACCTGAGAAGAACCTGCGGAAGAAATACGGCGGGATTTTTTAAAAATAAAACACGTACCTTTTAATACGTAAAATATGCAAGCAAGACTGTCTGACCCATATCATTGTCTTTTTCGAATCAAAAGAATGAGTTCTCATATACATACATATAGTAGTGTTTATTATTGAGGCCAGTAGTGGCGCAGGGGCACAAAAAGTGACTGTAAAATCGACTGGTTGTGGGTTCGATGGCCACTCGAGGAAATTTAATATTTATTTACATTTATATTTACATGCCACTCAACACGCAACGCCTCCGGAATTCTGCGGAAAGTGGGGAACGGAGTGTCTTACACTAGGTTCCCTCTGCCTACCCTGCTGTGTGCGGGATACAGCATGATATTCGCCGTTTCGGTCCGTGTCTGACAAAAGTTTGTTAATGCAGTTTGTTTTGCAGTTGAACTGAGCAGACTGTACCTAGCGCCGTCAAGGCGCTGCGACACACGCGTGGGACTGTAACTCTATGGTTGTAGGTTCGAAGCCTACTCGGAAGAATGAATTATTATTTATTAACATTTTAAATTCTTTCCTCTGGTACCAAGGCAAAAATCGTGATATTGCGTTGAGTTCCGCCTTTTAAAACGCAATGCCTCGTCAATCAAAAAAAATCAATTCATACTATTTTATTTGAAATTAATATGCAACTTATATTAAATAAAAGAAATAAAAGAAATGAAATAAGATAATTCAACTGTTTCCCACACATTCTCCAAACAAAAGAAGTTTAACCTACTTTTCATGAATCACTGTGTACCTTTTGTAAGTATATCTACGAAATATATATATGACTGTTACAGTTTGCATAAAATTTTTACACTTCCTGAAGTTATCACGTATTATATTAAAAATTAGACATGAGTCACGTTCTACGTACGTTCCGTTATATGGACTCTCTATTTCACTTAATAATAATTAATTTAATAGTTATCAAAACAAAAGTTACAAATGCAATTATTATTTATTATTTTAACAAATCTTCTGGATTCAGGACAAATACCGTTTAAAGAATGTTGACCAGCTCCAAGAATTTTCCTTTTCAGCAAGTAGCTCCCGTATAGTATGACGTTTAGTGGCGGAACTCTCCACGGATCGTATAAAGAATCGTTTTTTTTTTTCAGATTCACACTGTATCTCGCTGGGAAGGCTTGGGGTACCTAGTGTTTTAAGACACTCCGTTCGCCGCTTTGCGCCTAATTCTGTAGGCATAGCTTGTTGAGTGGCGTAAATATTTCATTCCCTCAGGTGGGAATCGAATCCACAATCCGTCGTGCTAACAGTCACACGCTTGTGCTCCTGCGCTACGACGGCCTCTTCGTTGCAAGAATTGCTTATACTTCAAATAGAATTTAAAGTAAAATTGAACGTCATTCAACTGAAAATTAAACTTGCAGAAGGGAGGAGGAAGGAAGGTAAATTAAAATTACAAAATTTCGCTATAAATAAGAACAAGTCATTTGGAGACTTTGTCGCCATTTAAATATTTTTATTATTATTCCACACTTAGTAACGAACTCTTAGGACCCTGGTCGGTTTCCAGGAAGCGCGGGTTCGAGTCCCGCTATGTTCAATTTTTTATACGTTTTCTAAATAAGTAAAGTCTATTCCATTTAATTATTTTTAGATTCTTATTTCCTTAGAAGATAGTTATAAAATACTTTTTTTAAAATAAATTAAAAATATCCATTCATTCAATCTGTAAAATGTATGACAGTTAATTAATTATTAGTTAAATTTTCAATTAACAATACGATTTACATATAGATATACATTAAACAACTATAAGTATACTTATGTTATTTGCTATCTGTATTTATATATTCTGTATTAATTGCTTTAGATTATTTTATTTTACTTACACGCTATCTAACCCGCACATAGGAGAGTAGGCAGAGGGAACCTGGGAACCTAAAGTTTAGTACCTCCGTTCCCCACTTGTTGCGTAACCAAACTCGTTAATAGAGCAAGATTGTTTTCTATTAAGTAAGGCATCTTATTCTTTAATTTTACTTTTCACTCTGACTCACGAACTGCGTTTAACATTATTTCAAACGTAAACAAGCTTGCTCTGTGTTCTAGTTAACCAACATAATAATGTTAATTCAATAAATTAGAGGCCAGTCGTGGCACAGGGGCACAAAGTGTGACTGTAAATCGACTGGTTGTGGGTTCGATCCCCACTCGAGGAGATGAAATATTTACTTAAATTTATATTTCCATTTCTCCGCTATGGTGTCGAGGCAAAGCGCGGCGTTGAGTTTTGCCACTCAACACGCAATGCCTCCAGAATTCGGCAAAAAGTGGGGAACGAAGTGTCTTAACACTAGGTTCCCTCTACCTGCCTGTGTGTACCTGTGTGTACCCTGCTGTGAGCGGGATACAGCGTGAAGCTAATAAATTATTTTATTATTTTTATTATTATTAATGGTAAAGTTTGTAGTCAAGTTAGTTATTTTAGTGTTGCTTTTTAGTATTAAAACGATGTAATATGTATATTTAATATTTTTTTATAAGCAGTTTGCTATACATATAAAGTTCACCCATAAGCCAAAAAAAATATTATTCACAAAAAAAAGTATTAAGCGACATATCAATTCTCTACATTCCAACTATAAAAGAGGAGTTTAGAATTAAGTGATAAAATCTAACGAGAAATCTAGGCACTCGTGACCCAAAACAAAAACCTCAGCCATATATAGAAACCTCAGCCATATACAATTTTTTTTTGTATCTTCATTCATTTAATGGTCGAAAATCAGCTTCACAGTGTATCCTGCACACAGCAGGGTGGCAGATAGAACCTAGTGATAAGACACTCCGTTTTCCCACTTTCCGTCGAGTTCTGAAGGCATTGCGTATTGAGTGGCGTAACTCAGCGCCGAGCTTTGCCTCGAAACCAGAGCGAAGAAATGAAAATATAAATGTAACTATATTTTTCACACCCTCGAGTGGGAATCGAACCCACAATTAGTCGGTATTACAGTTACACTTTTTGCACCTGCGCCACGAATGGCCTCATTCATTTATATTGAAATAAACAAACAAACAAACAAGCAAATAGTAGGAAATTTATCTAAGTAGATTGTGGTGAATACTAGTACTGTGTATTTTCGTGTTGTTGAAATGACACGTGTTGACACAGTCGGTTAAATAAATGTCGTTGTAGGTATTAACAAAGAAAATAGGTCGCGCTCGCCAACTCTGTTGAAAAATTAAATAAGCTTCACGCTGTATCCCGCACACCGCAGTGTAGACAGAGGGAACCTAGTGTTAAGACACACCATTTTCCACTTTCCGCCGAATTCTCGAGGCATTGCGTGTTGAGTAGCGGAAAAGAAAATGAAAATGTAAATAAATATTTCACTTCCTCGAGTGGGAATCGAACCCACAACCAGTCGATTTTACAGTCACGACTGGCCTCAAATGCCACGTGTTGACACAGTCGACTAAATAAATGTCGTTGTAGGTACTAACACCAAAGAAAATAGGTCGCGCTCACCACCTCTGTTCAAGTTCTGTAAATAAAGTAGTTTCTGTACTGTGACTAAAAGTCGTTATAAAACCGGAGGTGGAATTGAAAAATAATATTTATGTTTCAGATGTTTTAGTTCAGAGGGCAATCGTGGCGCATTGGCACAAAGTGTGACTGTAAAGTTAAGGTTCTAGGTTCCATTTCCGTTCGAGGAAATATTTAATATTTTCATTTCTCCACTCTGGTTTCGAGATAAAGCGCGGCGCTGTTCCACCTCTCGATTCAACCGCCGAAAAGGTATTGCGTGAATCCGGCGGAGAGTGAGGAACGGAGTGTTTTAGCACTAGGTTCCATCTGCCTATCAAAAAAATTACTCGAGAATAATTCAAATGGCACTTCTGATACACGGGCGGACTTGTCAAAACGTCAAATTGCTTGAAATTTTACCGTAGTGGTGCCTTTGTCAAACATAATTTAATTATTTCTTCAGAAAATTTAAAAATAATAAATTTTTAAGGTTTTATAGTTGCAGTAGATATGCGTTTGTTTTCATTATACATGTTGTGGATTGTGTACAATATCTTGTTTTTCTTATAATGTAGTAAGAATGTATTTTTAATTAACTTCTCGTTTAATACAACGGTGATGTTCACGTATTAGAGAAACGGAACTCAAGCAGGGCATCGCGGCATTGAAAGGACTCCGACGTTCCTCCTGGCTTATTTCCACTTTTCGAAATATTGGACAGGCAGAGCGAGCATAGTGTTAAGACAGTCCGTTCCCCACTTTCCGCTAAATATTTTAAGGTATTGCGTGTTGAGTGGCAAAACTCACCTTTGGAATTTTGCCTTGATGCCAGAACGAACAAAAGAAAATATATAATAAACAATTATTCGGCATCGAACCCACGCCCGCCGTGTTACAGTCACGTCACACCCTTATGCTGCACCACGACGGCTCTCCATTTTTTTAAATTAATTAATAAGAAATATTGGATGATATACAATTAAAACATGTAAAAACTTAAAAACTCTTTCTGCACATAATGATATAATTAACTGCCATTTTAAAAGTTTTTTTTTAATAAGTGGTTTCACCAAAATGGCCAATTATATTCCGTTTCTTAACAGACAGTGCATTTCAGATTTAAAGTAAGGATAGAGTCAAGTGCGTTTTCTCTATCAGTGATTTATATAAATTATATTCCTAAGAGGTTCTTTTTATCTTCGATTCTATAATAAATGTTATTATTCACTTCATTGTTATTAACAATTATTTTGAACTATATTATTGTTGTTAAGATACTTTGACATCCCCATGTAAATATAATAAATATTTTTTAAATGTATTCCGCTCACAACAGGCCAGGCAGAGGGAACCTGGGACATTAGTGTTAAGATATCTCGTTTCTATTAAGACATTTTCGTCTGTCCGTTTGGTTGAGTGGCGGAACTCAACGCCGCGCTTAATTTCCTCGACTGGGAATAGGGCTCTACCTATACGTAGTTTTTTTTTTCTTCCTTATATATATAAGAAAAAATACCACTTCATTCTTATAGCACCGTTGGTTATACCAACATCACATTGTATTGTATATTTTGGCCTCAACTTGAAATATAGCTTATAATTGTTAAATATTTATAAGCCATCGCTTGAAACACAATATGTTAATATCGTTTGTGTAACATTTTAAATATTACCTTATATTTATTTATTGATGTTTTGTTTTTTTTATAGGTGAAGGCAATTTTTAACAGGATTTTTTTAACATGCATTCTCCTACTGTGTTAAATTATCTCCTTTTTACCGTACAACCTCCTTCGTGTCTTCTCCATACAACGTGACGTATGCAGTGATATGTGCTCAACTGGCACGCTCAAAACGCCATAGTTAACGAACCATACCATACCATACCATATTTATATATAAAGACTTAATTAAATATTATAATAAAAAATAAAACAACATTTTAATATTTTTGTAATACATAAAACTATCGATGTTCAATGAAGATGCCTTTCATTAAAAACATTTACAGAATCTTATCAAATAATAACATTCCTACATTTTAATAAAGCTACTGGTTTTTACGTCGATTAGGTTTTATTTTGAAAGTCAAACTTAACATAAAAATAATATTTGAATTTAGTCCCGATGCATGAAATTATAATTCACAAAAAAAATTGTGAACATATATTTTTTGTATAATTTTTTTTGCCAGAAAACACATTTTGCGATTAGATGAAACTATTTTGTATTACAAAAATAAATATAACAACTGTATAAATAACAAATAAATGTACTAAAATTTAATAAAATGTAAAACATATATTTTTTTTATCTATTAAATAATCTATATATTCCCTCAACGTGGCAATTATCTAGAGTCATTAATATACTACGTATTATTATGAACACAGATAATTTGACATACCTCACAATTAGTCAAACCAACAAGTTCACGATCACACACAAACTAGAACACACAAAATATAACAATGCTAACTTTGTAAACACTTCACACACACGCGGTCTAGATAGAGTCCCGTTTCGGGGGCTCGAAGCTGTTTTTAATATGAAATTATAGAGATCTATATCTATAATGGAACTAAACACAAAATACACAAAAAAAAATAAAGTTGCCAGTGAATGTTTACACGATACAGCAATAATAACAGAAAGGTTATGTTGTTGTTTCGTTTACGTATTGCGAACGTCGACTCTACACGAACTCTACTTTATTACTGAACGGGTATGAAGTGAATAGCGGCCTGCGACACGGTTACGAAGATGACGTATACGACGACCGATTGTACGACGACTTAGGTACAAAATTCATGGACGATTTTTTTTTTAATTAAAAAAAAATTATATAAAAAAAAATGATTATATGAACTTGTAGTGATTAAAAGTCAAGTTTGAATTTGACATGGTAGAGTAAGCAATCTAAATGCTATATTACCTTGGATTATTTCTTAGGCTTGAGTAAAGTAAATAAAATAAATTTTGTGTGATTTTGTTAAGGTCTGTGGTAGCGCCAAGCGTGTAACTGTAAACGCAATAGGTTGTGGGTTCGATTCCCACTTGAGGCAATAAAATATTTTATATTTTCATTCGCTCTGGTGTCGAGGCACTAGGCGTCTTTGATTTCCGCCACTCAATACTCGTATGGGGAGTGGAGTGTCTTAATATTGGTCTCCCTCTGCTTACCCTGCTACATGCGACATACAGCGTGACAAAAAAATAGTTTTTTTTTTTTAATTTGGTCATTTTATAGAATATTGGAACAGTAAAATGATTAATTGATTAAATTAACCGTTATATTAAGGAAATTAACATGTAATAAAAGTTAAATATTTTAATTATGTAAAATACTTATTCCGCTATTCGAAGTAATTTAATATAGCTTAATTACATTTCAGCATAATTATGTGTTTTTTTTGTTCAAAAATATGTCTTTCTTAAAAATTAATGAAAAGTTATATAAATCTACTTGAAAATAATAAAATTTACTTTATAATTTTTTTACCTTGAAACATTAAAGTCTTGTAAAACCTTGTAATTTTTGAGTACACGCTAATTAAAATTATTTTTTTAAAGAAAAGGGATTAAGTAAATATACAAATACACACAAATAAAATTATACAAAACAATTTAATTAAATCAAAAAGCCACATATCGATATCTTAATTAGGAAACCAACTAACCCTATAAGCGTGAACTCTACAGGAGCCACAGTCTCAAATATATAACTAAATATATTTATACCAACATTTTTATTTTTTCCGAGGCCAATCGTGGCGCAGCGGCACGAAGCGTGACTGTAAAACCGACTGGTTGTGGGTTCCCCACTCAAGGAGATGAAATATTTACTTAAATTTGTATTTCTATTTCTTCGCTCTGGTGTCGAGGACAAGCGCGGCGTTGAGTTCTGCCACTCAACACGCAATGCCTCTAAAATTCGCCAGAAAGTGAGGAACGGAGTGTCTTAACACTAGATTCCCTCTGCCTACCCTGCTGTGAGCGGGATACAGCGTGAAGCTGATTGATATTTTTTTTTGAGTGGTCTTTGCAAAATAGCATACCGTTTTCGGCACATCTTATAAATTCTCACGGGTGGAGTGGGCAAATGTTTTTATTAAATATTTACAGCCATTTTATTTTTTATTTATACAAAACTATTGTAGAAGAGTGAATAAAATATTTTATTTATATACTTATTGCTGTATCCCGCATGTTGCAGAGTAGGCAAAGGGAATTTAGTGTTAAGACACTCCGCTCCTTACCTACTTTTTTTTTACATTTTTAAAGTGTTATTATTCCACATTTAGGATCTTTCCTAAATCTTATATTCTCAAAATACATATTTAGGAAACAAACAGCAAAAAAAATTTAACGTAGCTTATTTGAAACCGCGCCTCTTGGAAACCATCCAAGCGCTCTGACCTTTAAGCCAAACGTTCTCATCAAGCTACATCGAAATTCTTATACGTTATTTACAATTTATTTATGTTTTTCTTCTGGTAATAAGGTTAAGCGCAGTGTTGATTTCTGCCACTCATCACGCAATGCTTTGAAAATTCTGCGCAAAATGTAGAACCCAACTAGGTTCTTTCTGCTTACTCTGCTATATGCGAGATACAGCGTGGTGCTGAAAGAAAACTATATTTAAATAGCAAGAGTAGCTCACAGGTAAAAAAACAACAACATATTAAAAGAGTAAAAAAGAAAGTTTTTTTTATCAAATTAGTTTTCGTCTGAACAGCAGAAAGAAGAGTATGTACTATATCGTATACACTTGTTGGTGTATTGTATGTGCAGGAATGCAAATAACGCTGATTTTAGCCCAACCTTGCAACGGAATGGAGGGTAATGTGTTTATCAGACTATATATATGTGTACATGCCGGCTATAACACCATTTGTAATTAAATTAAGTATTGTTATAAAAAGAGAAAAGAGACCCAACTGAACATAAATTTAAATCTATAAAACACACAAACATAATCCGTGCGTACACAGGCCGGTAAAAAATTATTTTCATTAAATATATAAAGAACCGGACAAGCGCGATAGGAGCTCGCCTACCAAGGGTTCCGTATGAAAATTGGAGGTCTCGAGCTTTTTCTGAAATTCAAGCTTAGCGGCCTTAATACCAAATTTTGCCTTCCTTTTAAGGCTATTGTTTTTTAGGATTTAACCATTAACCACAAATGTTTGTTTTTTTCCGAGATGCTACATTTCATAATTCTAGGTCAACCAGAAGTATCCTATTAATTTTGGTTCCCTTTATAGTGTCGAAACACGCGTTTTATGCGATATAAACCATATTTTTTTCAAGTAAAATTTTCAGGAAATCAAGGGACCATAAATCTGAGTAAATGGTTTAAATTTGAGCTTGATATCTCCAAGCGTTCCTGAGATAAAGGCTCTAGACAGGCAGACGATGGACGGACAACAAAGTGATCTTATAAGAATTCATTCCTCCTTAAAAGGTATGGAAACTTAAAAATTAAAAGGAATATCAAACAAATTGAATTATCATGCATAATCTGATGTTATTATAAAATGTTTAAAAATCATTCTCGTCATACCCATATAGAGATGATGAAGCAATAAGAATATTTAAATACCACCACCTTTTAACTGCACCGCAATCAATATGATCGACGACCATACATCCGAATATTGACACTAAGGAGATCAGAACATTCAAACTATAAACCGATAAATGTTCACATGACATTTAAAAATAAACAAAACTAACTAAAACAAGTAAAACGCAAGAACAAGATATGAAACGGACAAAAAATGAAACGGGCCGACAAAACTCTCTGGTGGATAGCAACTCAAAAAAAAACCATAAAGTCCCTTTTTAACCAAGGCCAAATTGTTATTTAAATGGATCCAGACTGATAATTCTGCTATTTTAAAAAAATGTTAATGTGTGTATAGATCATATATTTTTCCAGCTTCACGCTGTATCCCGCACATACTACAGTAGGCAGAGCAAACCAACAGACCTAAAATTAAGAAATCTGGTTACAATTTGTATTACATACAAAAAAAAAGAAAAATCCGCAAAATGAACATTTATATTTATTTTACCAACAGATAAAAATCAATTTATATTTGTAGTTCATTTTATACGAAATGACTTAGCACGTTTGTCAACTCATGTAAGTTGTACTTCCTTCCTGTTAACCTGAAGTAGGTACGGAATTACGGATTCCCTGTTCTGGCTCGCACTTGACAGGACACTCTTTTTTCAAACTAGGTATTTAGTTGTTTCTACAGAAGTTCTTTACTAGAATCAGATTTCAAATAATAAGCAATTACGTAATTTTTTGATTGTTTTAGAAAAACATTTACGGTGGTTTTTTGTAGTATAATTTTATATGCGAACCTCTTCTTATTAAGTCATTGAATAGAGTTAATTTGTATCGAAATATTGAAAACATAGAGCTTTTTCTGTGCTTTGTTCATTTTTCTCAATGTAATAACACGTACCAACACTATTGAATTCTAGTAAATTAAGTTCATTGGCAAGAATAAATATAAATGAAATTAATAATTTATATATTTTTATTAATAATAGAATTATCTATCTTAAGAATTTAACAAAATATATATCTAGGTGTTATGCAAATATTAAAAAAAGTATAATCAAAATAAAGATAGCATCCAAAATAAAAAATAAAAAATGTAGCCCAGATGTTTTTAAAAATAAATATTAAATATTGATTACAAATAATAGCAACTTTTGTTTAAAATTTTGAAACAATTTACTTTTCACATCTTTTTTCATAGTTGGCCTTCTTTGGACAAAAAAGTAAATTGTTTCATAATTTTAAACAAAAGCTGTTGCTATTATTTGTAATCAATATTTAATATTTATTTTTAAAAACATCTGGACTACTTTTTTTATTTTTTTCATAGTTTGCCTTCTTTGGACAAAAAAATGCTAAATATTTTTTGTGCATGGCAATTAGCTTACAAAAAATATCAAGTCAACGCCACATTACTGCAACAATGCTAAAAATAATTATCAGGCGGGGATTTATTGTATAATTTAGAAAATTAGTACCGTTCACACACTATAGAAGTGAAACTTTACAAGATTTATTAGTTATGTATGAATATTGTTAAAAAATCTGAAATTGTTTCAAGTCATATAGACATGTGTCAACAAAACTTATGTGTCAACAAAATCGACACCTCTGATTTGTTTACTAATACGAAGTGACAATTAACAAATGATAGTGTTATTATAATTACACTTATTTATAAGTTTATTTTATGAGTAGAATTTTACTCATAAATTATTAGTTATAATCGATATGATACAAATTTATTATAAAAAACAAGTTGCAAATTGCAATTAGTTAATATATCTGTGAAAAAGTTGAAAATAGTTGTCCATAGACAAGATTCTCTAAAACTATAAATTAGTAAGCTGTGGTTGGTAGACGCTAGGGATGCCCGATGTTCGAAAAACATCGATGGTGACATCGATGTCATCATCGAAGATACATCATCGATGTTCGATAAAACTCGAAAGAAAAACCCACCAATCGATATATTTTTTTGCACATATAACAAAGCCAACATCGATATATTTTTTTGCACATATCGTCATCAATAAATAAAAAAACCGAACAAACATGAGTCGGGCTCCCCAACTCAAGTTTTTTCTGAAATTCAAGCTTAGTTTAGCCAGACCCCTTTCATTTTTAATTAAAACAAAAATCTAAAAATTATTGAACACTATACGTTGACGTATGACGATGACGTTACGTTAGGGAGTAAAAACACATTATGTCTCCCAATATTTTTTGTCAATCGACTGTAAAAGTAATAATTTTGAAACCACGGCGATATTTGATCGCGTATCAAATATCGATTATGTGTCCCTGCTGACATTGATGTTACGATGTGTTAGTTAATGCAACATCGATGTTAAAATATCTACATTTTAACTGCTAACATCGATGTTCATAGAAAATCGATGATCATCTGACAGCCCTAGGAGACGCTTGTTTTGATTGTTTTATGACGTTCACATTGAGATTTTCTGATTCGACTGTTATTTTCAAATGTAGTGAAGTTACTATTTTTTTATAAAATCTTATAGTCTTTTTTTTTGTACAAATAAAAAAATGATTAAGACTTCACAATGGAGTGGAGGGACCGACGAAGAGTACGAAACTCAACATTTTGGTTTCGGGGCTCAAAGATTGAAAATAGCTGTACGGCAAATGGTCGAACAGAAAATTCGAGCTGGTATAAAGGATATGGATTCATATCTTCAGGAATCGTTAGACTTAAACGAGAAAGACAAATTAACACTAACCCATTCCTGTGATAAACTTATTAATTTATATTGTGATAAGGCCGGTCCCTCTCTGGATATAATAGATCGAGAAATAGAACGGATTCTTAAAATACCTGAAAACGTATTGCTACCTAACGATGAAGTACAATTAGAGCAGACATCAGATATAGAATATGAAAACTTGAAAGAAGAGGTAGCTTCTTTAAGAAAAAGAATTGAAAGAGGAGTCTTGATGGAAGCTTTGCTTACTGCTGAAGAAGAAGAACTGTCATCAGCTGAAAAGATTTGCGAAGTAGCTATCAATGATATGGAAGTGTTAGATGTGTTGCAAAAAAATGTGAAACATAGTGAACATATAAAATCAATTCCTACCGATGTTACATTTTTATGCGCTAGTGTCCCAAATAACAAGAATTTAAATCATTTAGATATAGCTGAAGAAGTGGATAGCTCTTAGTATTATTATATATTTATATTCATAAAGTATAAAAATCCTTTTATTGTGTTGGTCTTTAAAATTGTTTTTGTATTTGTTAAAATAATCCAACAGAAGAAGAGATTAATGGGTTTATAAAAAACTTAAAATCTTATTAAATAATTCGAGTTAACAAATGTGTTATTCTATTTGTATTATAGTTTCACTCTCATCTTGCGTGTGTAGGATACAAATGCTTATTAAGGCAGGAGAAAAGTTGTTGCATGTTGAGTGGTGGAATTCATCATTGTGCCCCGTTTTGTCACTAGAGCAAGGATCACAATACTTTGTTCCCCTCAGTGGATTCTACTTTCCACTTCATATAAACTTTAAAATATGAATCATATAGAGATGGTGAAAATATGCTCAGGTGGTTCGAGAATTGGAATGGTATCAGGATATATTTTGAGTTATGGGAGTGTGGTTACAGAGGCAGAGAGACATCATTTGAACTGTAAGGGCATTATTATTGATATTGGTGGAAATTCACATAATAAACTATGATGATTATAAAAAACATATATGTGGCCAGTTGTGGCGCAGAGGCACAAGTGTGTGGCGGAAAATGCAACTGGTTCTGGGTTCGATCTCCACTTGAGAAATTGAAATATTTATTTAAATTTATCAAAGTGGGACATTGAGTTCCACCGCTCTTGGAATTGCCAAAGCTAAAAGTAAGAAATGTTGTTTCTTAACACCTAGGTTCCTCCTGCCTACTTTGCTGTGTGCGGGATACAGCATGAAAGCTGATTTGATTGTTAAAACTTAATAATGCAATAGCAGAAATGATCTACACATGTTCATACAACTGAGTTGGGTGCTTTGCAATTTGGCTATCCTGCTGGAGTTAAATAAAGTGTAAAGCCAAGTATAAAAATTATTTACCTAAAATACTCATGTTGTTTCTTTTTTATGTAATAAAAACAAAGAAAACAATAGAATTAAATAAAAGACATAAAATAACAGTTACCTTTTTATTGTAAAAACACAACTTACATAATATTCATTCTATAACTAAAATCGGAGTCAACATCATATTCATTTTTAATTTAATATTTACACTAGCATTATGTTTTTATATTTGAGTATATATTTAACAATACCACAATTTTAAATCCAGTCAAAATATTGGCACAAATTATGTTAGAAAATATGCATTGTATTTGGAATAGATATTTCTTTTAATTTATATACATATGCTTATTTTTTTTATTTTGACAGTATAACATGGTTCAAGGATTAACGTAAATAATTCTTAGCCTTCCTTTTAAATTAAAGTTATTTCTTGTTTATTGTGTTTTGTATAACAGATATGTTAAAATATATTTTTTGTGAAATTTAACAAATATAGCACATAAGAATGCAAGTGCCAAGTTTATAATTTAGCATTTAATTTTCTTACATGACAAAACATTTATCTA
>JAATLQ010022783.1:9407-23424 GCA_013421005.1 Heliconius erato x Heliconius himera | reverse complement strand
AGCAGGGTAGGCAGAGGGAACCTAGTGTTAAGACACTCCGTTCCCCACTTTCTGCCGAATTCTGGAGGCATTGCGTGTTGAGTGGCAGAACTCAACGCCGCGCTTAACCTCGACACCAGAGCGAAGAAATGGAAATATAAATTTAAGTAAATATTTCATCTCCTCGAGTGGGAATCGAACCCAGAACCAGTCGGTTTTGCAGTCACACCTCGTGCCGCTGCGCCACGACCGGCCTCAACAATATGTTTTAAAATAAAGTATTTACAAATTTATTCCAATATTGAAATGAATTTTATTTTCGTTTAATAAATTATTATTACTTTTACAGTTTTTATATTTAAAAAATCATATTATTGTACAAGTATCAAAAAAATATAAACAAAAGTTTTATTTAGTAGATTGTAAAAATAAATACTCCGAAGTTTCTCACTATAATTAGTATATTATAAATATAACATATAATAATTAATAAATATAATTTAAAGGTTTGAAGAGTTTTAATAATATTTCTCTTAAACAAATGCCCTATTAAATTTACAAGTTTTATTTTTATGCTAAATAATATTATTTTTTAATTTCATTTATTGACTTTACATTTGAAGTACATACATAGAGGTATAATTAATAAACTTGGATATGCAAATCCTGTTAGAAATAGTTTATGCAAAAAATATTAAAAAATATTTTGATACCATTATGAGATATTTAACTATTAAATAATTTCCCACATAGTTTTTTTATATTAACTCAGTTATCAGTATAATAATTTATATTAGAAATATTAAATATTTAAGCTATAGTATTTAATATCTGAATTGGCATATTATAAATAAATATCACAGAAAAATAAATGCTCTAAATTTATATACATCATTTTAGAATTCATGCTTTGTGATTGAAGTTATATGTACAAATATCTTCAGTAACTATGAATTACAATATAAATTATAGTAATTAATACAATATAGTATATTATATATCTTTCCATTAACACAGGACAAAATTATAAGTATATAAGTAAGACAATAAATTTTATACTTCACTATATAATTTCACGATTTTAAACATAACATATATTTTTAATATTTTATTGTCTGTCCTCTGATGAACACACTCCTCAAATTTCAAATGTCCTATTATATAAAAATATTTTTTAAAATTTAGAAATACTTTTAATAATTTAATTTTAATATTGATATTATGTTTTTGTATCGCAAATTATTTTTTTATAGCTGTCAAACATAAAATACAGCTATATCATTGACATATTAATCACTAATCACAAAAGGTTTTTGGATTGTTTTACCGAAATAAAATTTAGTTTCCTTTTTAGGTTAATAATTTGATTTTGTTTTGATTTATTATCTGTTACCATTGTGGTACAGTGTTTAACATACGACGGTTGCGGATTCGATTCCTAAATGAATTATCTTCATTATAACTAATAATACAAAATGCGACATTGAGCCGTCATTTAACGTGTCAAAAATTGGGAGGGAAGTGGGGAAAAGTGCATTATTACTAGGTTCCCCATGTCTACCCTATTGTAGATAAAATGATGTATTAAACTCAAATGTACTTAATTGACTAAGTAGCCTTTAAAGCTGTGAGCTTCTATTGAAAAATGTAGTTATATGAGAGATTTTCCCCCCGACATAAAGTTACAAAATTAACAGTAGTAATCCCCAAAGCGATTAGATATAATATCAATTTAAAACATTTCTTACTTTTAAATTATATTACAATGTAAGTATTTTCTATTTGTAATAAAAATAAATTAATTGATATGAATATACTCTCTCGACTGTACTGTATAATAATAATAATAATGTAATACTTAATTTGGTTAGTTTTTCTATTTCTCTAAACATTGACTAGTATAGACTTTGGATTTTATTACACATATGTTTAATTTGATACACTCATTAAATGAGGTGGGATAAACTTAAAATTAACTATAATATCTTTCTAGGTTCTAATATTATGCATACAGACTACACAGGTACATAAAATAATACATGAAGCTACTGATAATAAAATTTGCTATGTTATAGAAGATTATAATAGTAGATGAAAAATTTTAGCTAAAAAATCCTAGTTTCTATCAGGATCCCATAAATATTTTAATTTTCAAACAAATCATAAAATATTCTTTATCTTTAATAAAGGAGAGAAATGACTGACCTATTGACAAATTATTACAATTTGAATTACAATATAAATTTTGTAATATATAGTAGTAATTGCATTAAAATTTTCTGAAATCTGAATAGGTATATCGTATAATGCTTATAGTATATTTATATATTTTATATTTTAGTTCACATTGTTTACTCAAAAGTAAAAACATTATATTAAATTTAAAACATAAGAAAGATGTCTATATAGCATTAAAAATAAAATAGATACTCGTATTATAATTAACCACTAAACTTATTCGTAACATTTTTACATAATATCAAATATAAAATTTGACATGAATAAATTTTCAAAAAAATACTGTTTACAAAATAAGCAGATTACATCGAAATATTTTAAAAACTAGAAAACATTTACAAATACGACTGGGGAGTTCGGGGAATACGGTACTATCTAACGCCACATATCAACACATTTAATTATTTATATTAATAATATTGACAACAAATATTTTATTAACATTAACATTTGATTTATACTAAGAGTTCTTTCGCGTTATGTAATTTAATTGGCTTAGAATAATATATAGAACAAAAGTCTTTTATCTTTTAACATAAAAATGATAAAAATATTTTTTAAGAAAAAAGCCGCTTTAGTGTGACAGGTAGTGTTTCTATTTACCTACATATAGGGAGTGTAAACGAATAAATGTAAAAAAATATAATATAATTGTAAGAGTTTCTATTTAACTAAAATAATAATTAAATTAAAGTTGCCGTTAAAAATTTAAATAATTCGTTAATGAAAAAAATATTATAGAAATCTCTGAGAAAAATAGTTTGCAATATATTAAAAACTAAATATGAATCTAATAATATTCTATCCGTTAGTAACATCTAAAGAAAATATATGAAATAATTAAAATGTATTTACACAAAGCATGGCCATCTTCACTAACGCACTGTAACGTTTATTTCTATTAGCAACTAAAATACAGTATAAACTCTATGTAAGCGTAATGAAAGGATTTATTGTGTCCCTAGCGGAGTAGTCAGAGAGGGCAGAGCGCCAAATGCTATAATCTCTATATATCTCTTTCATCACGTCCACTGTCATCAACCTCTTCATACATGCCCTCCGGGGATATCCTCATGCTTTTTATACGACCTTACTCCAGTATCTTTGAACCTGTGTTTTCGAAGGTCAACCGAGGTCTTCCTTTACCTCTCTTACCGCTCATTTTTCCACCTTAAACATCCTCGCTACTATCTGCCATTCTGTGTGTCTCTACACTGCGGATTCAAATAGTTAATCTGACTTCACGTATCCTACGAAGAGATCGCATCTCCACAGCATTAGTCTTTCTTTCATTCTTCTCTATAATACTCACATTTCGCTGCCATATAACAGCGTTGGTACCAACACTGCATTGTGTATGGGCAAACGTGTGGCTGTTTCGCCGTCTCAACAATGCAGCTAAGGCACCGTTTACCCTATTACCGGTAGCAATATACCTTTCCACATCCAATCTCTTAACATACTTCCCAAATATACCACTTCATCCATTTGTTCTAATATCTTACCGTTTACCATGATCTTGCATTCCGTCCTTTCTTAATTTCTTTCAAATTCCATACTATGTTTTATTGGGTTATACAGAATGTTTGTTAAATAGAGCGAAAAAATAATACTATATAAATAAAAGTATATAAAAATAATAAATTATCACCAATTAAAAAAATACGAATACAGAACTACAATAAAATAAAATTATGCCAAAAATTTTTAAACTCATATATAGTACCTACTTTAAATGTAAATATGTAAGCCTAAAGACCATGTTTAAAATTTGCGGTACAGATAGCGCTGTCAGTAGAATTGTATTGGACGTACACTTTGCTTGTATTCTATACTAGATTACAGTCTAGCAGCTAAACCAATGAAATAAGAGAGATTTCGTTGCTCTCTGGAAAAGAAGGTGGTTTTATATGGAGTTCTCATTTTGTATAAGAATGAACATGCTCATGTTCATTCTTATACAAAATGAGAACTCCAATCAATATTTTTTTTCTTAGCTTAGTGTAGAAGTAAGAATGAACTCTCAGTATAATCACACAAATGCAGGAAGACGCTCGTCGACTGCTTTGACGATGCGCCTCCCCGCAGGCCCCGGCCACTGCCACGCGGTGTCGCTCAACGCCACCAGTCAAACTGGGCCGGACCAATCTGTGTTTTCCTGAAATAATTTTTATGTTAACATGTAACATGAGAATTACTGATGATAGAATGGTAAATAAATACAATATGCGAAAATAGAGTGGTAAAAGAGAGACAAGTGGAGACCTTTTGACCTTTGTGCACAACAATATAAATGATAACGGAAGAAGCTCACAAATAAGAAAACCAAAAGGCATGTAGGGCCATTAAAAAAGAAATTATTGGTTTGCTTTTAACAATAATTTGAACTAGATGAATTAATGAAATTTTACATTTCTCGATTTTTATGTGATCTATACTGGCCAGTTATGATACAAGGTTTACATTATCTGTTGTGATTCGTGAACTCAGAAAGAGTGAAAAATATCTCTTACTTGTGAAATATTAACAGTCTTAGCATGCATGGGGCTCTGCGGCGCGTTAGTGGCGTTCGCGGTGAAGTACCCGCCGGGGCGCGGCCGCAGGTGACGGTTGTGCATCTCCATTTGTACTATTTTCATGAATTCTATCTGAGCTGCTAATTTTTGGACTTCCTCCTGGAAATATTTTTTAAATATTTAATAAATTAAATAATCAAAAAATCATAAGGTCTATTTCCAAAATGTACAGGTAACACGAAAAATACAGACATTGCAATTGCAACAGTTATCCCGCTTAAGGGTGGGTAAGACCCAACATGTGCCATCTATATATATAGGTATATACTTTTTAATTATATTATTTATTATCGCAATATAAATATTATAAAGGGTTCTAGCTGCACTGGTTCCTAATTTAATTACTTTTAAAATGATTTTATGGTTTTTTATTTAAAATAGCGATACATCATTTTATTATCTCTAAACTTAATAGTAAGACAAAAATCCAGACAACCATAATACCTTAAGCTCTTCATTCTCCTGGAACAGATCAGGTGGTTCATCTGGTACAAGACCGATGCCATTAAGGGAGGAGGATGCGGGCACGCCGCGAGCACGAGCCCTACTGTCCCACGTATCGCCTGTGCCACGTACCACGCGTAATACCTATGAAATTTATATATTACATTTTTTTTCTATAAAATTTGTGACATTACATGTTGGTGGCGGATCTTAACGCTGCGTTTTGTTACTAGTTTAGGTTCGATTTCCGTTCGCCGAATGGAAATAGAAGTTACAGCCGCCGCGTTTGAGGGCTGACGCTGTGCCGCTGTGGCAAGACGGCATACAATAGATTACGGAGGGAGCAAAATTAAAATGGATTTTAATTAATTGAAAATATCATTAGTTATATAAGAGTGAGAGACTAGTGAAATATTATTATGTTTATAATATGTAATGGTTTTATATCTTTTAAGGTTTGAGGTCACTCAAGAAATTGAAATATTTAAATATAATTTTTTATCCTTGCTCCAGAGCAAGGAAATATAGGTGTATGCCAGCATACGAGACAAAGGTTTCACACAATTTCCACTTATAGCATGGTAGATGTAGAGAAGCGCGGCGTTAAGTTCCGCCACTCAACACGCAATGCCTTTAGAATTCGGCGGAAAGTTGGGACCGGAGTGTCTTATCTTTAAGATTCCTCTACCTATCCTGCTACATGCGGGATACAGTGTGAAATTGAAAAGTCTTAAAAACAGGACACGAATTTTGTCATGTCCTCTTTCTGGATAAGGTTCCTTTGAACTACCGTTTAATTTCTTGTATTATATTATATTTTTTAATTAAAAGTTACAATGATTAAAATTTTTAATACACATTATGTTAGATGATTCTATAGCAAATTAATAATCTCACTTACTTTTGGCAGGAACACCAACAGTACTGTTGTTGAGGTAGACAATTGCGTTCGTATGAAACCCAATAAGTATTTTATATCGGGACCGGCTCGAGGTAATATTAATAGACTGTAAAAAAAGAAGAAAAAAATCTATAATTAAAAAAAAACTAAAATATTTTATTAACTGCAGATTATACTATAGTATACAGGGTGGAAGTGTCAGCACCACTTTAAATGAAACCACAGTTTTAACTACTCTATAAAAGCCTAATATAATTATGTTTTTCAACAAAAATGAAAAAGTAATTTTTTAAAATGAAATAAGTAATTAAATTATTGTTGTAATATAAAACGCTATGTATCAAGAACGACGCACGCACATAAAATCTATTAAATGAAAACCGCCGCACACGCCTCATTTCAAAATCGAGTCGTAGGTATTGGCGGTAAAGTTCAAAGTTGTTTAACCTTTAGTAGTATCTTTACAGTAGTATGTGTTAAGGTTATTGGTATATATGCGTAACTGCGTCACACGAAATACAGGTATTGATAAGAAATGAAAAAACATCCTACGTCTAAGCTGTTGAGGTATCTTGATTAATCTCTTTAGGTATGGGCTTAAAATATTGTACCATATATGGTGTTCCCGTAAAAGGAACGTTGACACTTCCACCTTGTATATGTATTTGGGTAGTAGAGTTGTCCGTTGCCCACTTTCCGTCAAATTTTGAGGCTTTATGTGTTGATCTCAACACCGCGTTTTATCTTGTTACCAGAGCGAGGAAAGGAAAATATTTAATATTTCATGCCCCGAGTGGGAATTGGATCTAGAACCGTCGCATTTACAGTTCGCTCGCAGTACGCTCACAGTACGCTCGCTTGTGCCCTTGTACACAATTATAAATAACTAGTGGGCGCGCGCGGCTTCGCCCGCTTATTTGGACGCTTAGGGGTGAATTCTAAAAAACACCACGAAACACGTATTCAATAAAATATTTTTAACAGTCTGAATTAAATTCTTTATAAAAATCGGTGGTGATTTAAAGATTTTTCCATACAAACTTTCAACCCTTTGTTTGCACCGTTAGGGGATGAATTCTAAAAAACTATGAAACACTTCAATGAAATATTTTTAAGAGTCTGAATTTCAACTTTTATAAAAATCGGTGCCGATTTAATTTTTTTTCCATACAAACTTTCAACCCCTATTTCATCCCTTTAGAGTTAAAATTTTTCAAAATCCCTTCTTAGTGGATGTCCAGATTATGAAAATAAACATGTGTCCAAATTTCACGTTTCCACGCACAGCGGTTACGGCAGTACGTGCGTCTTACCTCAGTCAGTCAGGTACATGTCCTTTTATATATATAGATATGTAAAATTCTTAAATTAAATCTGGAATTATATAATATATATACAAAATATACTTACTGGAAAGCAATCATAAGGGAATTGACAGTAAAAATGTTGTAAATGGCGATGGAGATGAGACGCGCTTCGTTGTAGAGACTCTCAGCATGTCTCACGCGGTAGCAGACGCGCACGCCCCATAGAAGAAATAAAATTTCCCCTGAAATTATTAAATCAAGTGTTTGTTATAAAGAAATATACGTGAGGCAATCGTTGCGTAGGGACTAAAGCGTGTGTTTATAGAGGGACGGTTGTGGGTTCGATTCTCACTCAGGGGAATGAATTATTATCTATTAATATATTCATTTCTTCGTTGTAGTACCAAGGCAAAAGCGCGGTGTTGAGTTTTGCCACTCAACACGCAAGGCCTCAAAAGTAAAGTAGAAAATATACCTTATTATTAAGGCACTCCGTTTCCCATTTACCATCCAATTGTAGAGATATTGCGTGTTAAGTGGCGAAATTTAACGCTGCACTTAGTTGTCAGATGGGTTAAGTTCTAAGTTCTAAGTATATATATATATGTAAAAACAAAACTAACAAACCAAGCCTATTATACTGTTCAAAAATGTTTACTGGATAAAAATGTAGAGAATATTAAGGAATCCTATATAGGTTAAAGGAATTGTAATTATGATTATGATTATGACACTGAAAAGAGCAACAGTTGAGTTTCTTGCCGCCTGTTCTCAACAGAACTACCTTCCGAGCTATTGGTAGCTTTATGATCATTCGAATATAATTAAAAATACTTGATTTTTAAATATAAAATATTATTATTCTTCTGAATGGATTGAACAGTGAACATTCTGAGTGGAAGTTACAGTCAAATGCTGTCCCACTGCACCACGATGGCCTCTAAGTGTTTCATAATTTCAGTTAAAATTTAAATCATATATAAAATAGACTGTAGGAGATTAAGTAAGTAACAATATGCTACAAATGATTTTTAGTAATACTATAACAAAAAGAAATTATTTTACCTATAGCTAAACTGTGGTCCCACCAGTTGTATGTACATTGTTTGAATTTTAATCCTCTGTTATCTGTAATCTGTAAATAAATAAAAAAAATTAGGTGCCTAAAGTGTTTAAATTATTTTTATTTATGTATTTTAAGAAAAATTTGAAATAATCTTAGGATGTATGACTGTAAAAGCGATAACTTTTGGGTTCGATTCCCACTCGAGGAAACAAAATATTAATTATTTCCAAGTTCTAGTGTCGAGGCAAAAGCGCCGCAGCGTTGAGTTCCACCAATCAACACGCCATGCCTCCAGAATTTGGCGGAAAATGGGGAACTAAATGTCTAAGCACTAGGTTCCCTCAGCCTACCCTGTGAACGGGATACAATGTGACGTTAAAAAAATAACTTACGACTTCAGCATCAGGTGGTGCAGACAGCGTCCACGTTCCCAAATAAACAAGCATAATAAGTAAAATCGGCGCCATCCATTGCAACAGCTGTTTGTCCGTCAGCTTCAACTTGTGTGCGGACTTAACGCGGTATGTTAGAGATACTCTGGAAAGTAAACAATATATTGAAAGCCTATTGACATTGATGTATGGCGTAAATCGATTTAAAAATAACTCTATATAACAAATTTTAGATATTACGACGTAGATAATGATTTTTAGTAAAAATTGTAAAACCTGTAAAATTTTTTTACAGTTTTTACAATTTGGTTTAAATTAAAACATATTTTATTTTTTTCAATTCTGGAAGCATTGTGTGTTTAGTGGCGGGACAGCGTCGCGATTCCAGGGCGAAGAAATGGAAATAATAAATATTTCACTTCCTCGAGAGGGAATCGAATCCACAACCTGTTACGGTTACACTCCACGTTTGTGCCCCTCTGCGCTACCGCCCACGATTGGCCTCAATATTTGGACTTTTAGGTACAAATTGCTGTATTGTTTTATCTGTACAATAATAGAGATTAAATCGAGTTCAATAGACACGACTGAAAGCAATCAATTATGCAACGCCAACAGCACAATGTAAGCATTTTTTTATTTTTATTATATTTTTTGTAACGTCGAAAAATTTAACTTTTATAATACTAGTAGGTAATAATTGCTTTATAATACAATTTTTTATATTACATCTGTTCAATATAGTAATAATAATAGATTATAAATAATTTCTCACCGCCAAGTTTTCATGAGTAGGGCTGTATATGTGATACAGAAACCCATGTGACGCGTCCATTTTGTCGCAATACAAGAATATCTGTCTAATACTGGAAATATAGCTGCCATCTATATAAAAAGAACATATAAAATATATTTAAATTGTATTCTTTTACGTTTTAAAATTTTAATTATAGTTTGCTAAAATATCTTAATAATTCAAAAATACTGAAGGAATAGGTATATACTTACGAGTATATAAGATTTATTAAAGTATTTTTAACATTTTTAAAGTGTTATTCCACACTTTGGAAATAAAATACTTATTTAGAAAACGTATAAAAATTTGAACGTAGCGGGACTCGAACCTGCGCCTCCTGGAAACCGACTAGGTCAGTTTCCATGAGGTTCAGCATGTTTCGGCAGGAGGTATTTTTTAAAGTAATTAATTATTATAAATTAAGAATATGGAACAGACAGATTAAATTGATGGCCTATAATTTAGCAAAACCCAATTCACCGAAATCATTATGTATACATTTATAGAATACTCCTATGGTTAGTATAAGGACAAATAAATATCAAAACACATTAAAATTACATAAAAAAACACACAAAAAAATATTGTAAATAAGTACCTCCATATACATAATAGCGCACCCGAGCAGTGTGATAGACAGAAAGACGGGACTCGCCACCCTGAACACCTTCACACGTCGGTGGTGACGGGTGTATATCGTCAGTAATACTGTCATCACTGCACAGCTTACTGATATCACTAGTAATGATATCCTGTGGAGAAAATGTATATATGGATTGAGAGCCAGTCGTGGCGCAGGGGCACAAAGTGTGACTGTAAAACGGTTGTGTGTTCGATCCCCACTCGAGGAGATGAAATATTTACTTAAATTTATATTTTCATTTCTTCGCTCTGGTGTCGAGGCAAAGTGCTGCGTTGAGTTCTGCTACTCAGCACGCATTGCCTCCAGAATTCGGCGGAAAGTGGGGAACGGAGTGTCTAAATACTAGGTTCCCTCTGCCTACTCTGCAGTGTGCTTGATACAGCGTGAAGCTGATAAAAGAAATATATGGAGAAAATAAGTTTTTTTTATTTTTAAGCATTTCATATATTTGGTGGCTGAGGTTAATCTAAATCAGTTGGGTATGTCATAGCAGAGTATAGCAGGGAACCTGGGAGTGTTAAGACACTCCGTGCTCCATTAAGATTCTTTCGTTTCCCACTTTCTAGCGAATTCTTACTGTAGTTTATCGATTATTCATGAAATGTATTTAGAACTGTGTACATTTTTAACATGTAATGATAGACATCATCAGGTTAATATAAATTTATAAAAAATGTCACAATTAAAAAATATTTTTTTTTATTCACACACTTCCATTTAAAAATGTTTAAAAGTTATCTAAAAACATATTTTTGTTTTAAACTACTTATAGATATTATTTCATAAAAAAAGGGAACTCTTCTATTCCAAATTTCATTATTGTTTAAAAAAAAATCATATAACATCAACATTAATTAACAAAAATGTAAAATATTTTAATAAATCCTAAAAGAAATATATATTTACCGGAAAGGCCAATTATATGTGGCGAGACACGGTTCTGGCCCTCTACACGTATCGCAGCCGGGCTGGCATTTCAGACATTCATAGGGATCACTCCAGCTGCCGCTCTCGAGGCCACTCTCTTCGTACTCTTGATATGCAACTGTAGATAAACTTATATTATATATTTTTTATCAGTTTTACGGTTGTGGGTTCAATTCCCACTCGAAGGAATGAATTATTATTTATGAATATTTTCATTTCTTTGCTCTGGCACCAAGACCAAAGCCCGGCGTTGATTTCCGCCACTTAACACAAAGTGCCTCAAAAAAAATCGGAGAAGTGGAGAACGGAGTGTCTTAACACTAGCTTTTCGTCAGCATATCCTGCTGCATGCGGGATACAGCGCGAAGCTGACTTTTTTCATTATAATTTGGTTAATCTTGGTTGGCAGCATAGGCAGAGAGAACCTATTGTATAGATACTCTGCTCTCCACTTTCGTAGTAGTGTGTACTAAATGTTTGGGCGGAACTCAACGCCGCATCTCGTCCTACCACAGTGAGCAAATGAAAATAATTCATTGCCCTGACAAATCGAAATTATAAACTTTACCGCCCTACTGCCCGTATTTACTGTTATATTAAATATTTTAGCATAGATAAATATTGTCTTATAAAAAATACATTTTACATCTACAAATAAAGATTTTACCTAATAAATAATAATCAATTAATATAAATTTATTATAAAGTCGAACTTCTTTTTTTTTAAAAGTAAACTTCAAAATTGTGTTTGCTTTAGTTTCCACTACATGCATTCCCTTTCAAAACATTAGAGGTTTCATACATCTGTCAATTAGCATAAGTACCTACCAAATTAGCTGTATTACATTTTATCACCATATATGGTAAAGTGGGGTAAAATAGAGATGATATGGAAAATAATCATATGCACAAATTATTATTAAATATTTCCGCCACTCAACACGCAATGCTGAGGCATTGCGTGTTGAGTGGAAAAGAGTTCGGCAGAAAGTGGAGAACGGAGTGTCTTAACACTAGGTACCCTCTGCCTACCCTGCTATGTGCAGGATACAGCTTGAAGCTGATAACTTAAGAATAATAAAAAGAATCAATAAGGCGACCTTATCGCTGAAAGCATTCTTTCCAGGCAATGTTCCAAACATAATGTTGAAGTTATAATATAAAAATGCCACCGCTCATTTTTATATTATAAAAATATGCGGTGCATTAAAAAAATGTTTATATAATTACTTAACACTTTATAAATATATCAAGTACATAAAATACAAATAAATAAATAAATAAATAAATTTATATATTTAAAGTTTCCTTTCTACAAATTATTTAATAATGTATAATTGTCTCTCTCTCTCTAAAATTTTGATAGGAACAATTTGTAAAAGTAAAAGAATATCTAAGAATCATTGCATTCTAAAATTATCAAAAAAAAATGAAACACTAGTAGGTAATAAAAAATGTTAACAGTTGTTTTAGTAACTACATTAAAAAAACATTTTAGAAGCAATTTTTAATATAATTAAACTATGCTATATTATTTACCGAACAAAGCACAGATACCCAAAAGTAAAACTTAAAATGAACGCGAAAATCTCTCTCTTACACATACATAACAAAAAAAATTCAATTTTCATAATTCACAAAATCCTTTACCTTCAACTAAGGATCCGTTGAACCCTTCGGGATGATGTATAGAATAGTATCCGGGTCTACATCGACAGTTGTAAGAGCCGCGAGACCAACCGCCGAAACGGACGCCTATCTCTCTATTCGGCTTGTATTCACACTGAAAACGTATATTTTATAAGCATAAAAGAACCTAAACCTTCAAATGGAAATTTGTTACGTTATACAGTGTTTATTATGTACTGGCGACCCACGCGTGGCGTCGCTCGCTTAATCTTAATGGTATGTTATAGCCAAACTGTACAGAAACTTTACATAGATTATAGCTTATGTGTTATTTTTATGTATAAGTTTCATCCTTATTCGTTTAGTAGTTTTTGCGTGAAAGTAGAAAAATGAAGAAAAAAAAGAGAAATTTTCATATTTATCACTTTTATTAGCTTCACGCTGTATCCCACAAATCCGTAGTGTTAAGACACTCCGTTTCTTATTTTCCGAATAACAAACACTGGAGGCAATGCTTAATGAGTGGTGGAACTCACGCCGCGATTTGCCTTGACACCAGAGCGAAGAAATAAACATATTAAATATTTTATTTCCTCGAGTGGGAATCGAACCCACAACCTGTTACGCTTGTATCTCTGCGCCACGACTGGCTATTACACTCTAATAAAATAAAATTTTTGGAGAAGCAACTGGAAAATACATAATAATACCGTAATCCCAAAAGTGAAAATAAAAATTAGTGATATTCGCAAGTCATTTTGATTTTTTATTATATTTGAAGTTTATTGAAGTAAAAAAGAAACTAAATTAGAAGAAATAAAACATAATAATAACGTTTTTAAACTAAGCTTTTATTTTTCAAGGCGTGCTAAGCCTTCACTCAATTTAAAATTACGTTAGTGCCTCGTTACTACTAAACTAGGTTAAGACTCGCTTTAAATTGCTTGTTTCTTTCATCCATTGATTTGTAGGGACTCTGGTCCAGGGTCTCTATTTCAGGTATAAATAGAATGTTATATGAATAACCTTCTATGGTAATCAATCGATTAATAACCAGGTCAGAAGTAGCGCAGAGGCACAAAGTGTGACTGTAAATGGGCAGGTTGTGAGTTCGATTGT
>JAATLQ010022780.1:0-28033 GCA_013421005.1 Heliconius erato x Heliconius himera | reverse complement strand
ATTGTGTAGTGAAATTTGGTGTACTAAATAGTAAGCAACAAAAGCAATACGCGGCATTGTTCTTGGTGAATATAATAACCAAGATCGGTTAACTTCAGTTCCTTCCTTTTCATTACCGACTCGTCGAGAAAACCATCTTGGCATTAGGCGATTAGTCGATGTTATTGTGTGCTTAATTTTGATATGTGCTAGGTTCAAGAATAATCATTTCTCTTCGAAGTTGGTCCGAAATTATAGGATGATTGTTGCTAGATTTTAAATAAGCCTCATCCTTGTAATTCAGAACATCCGGAATTACAACAAGTCTTTCTGATGTTTTTTCTGGGCTTTTCATCAGATGTGAACACAGATTTAACATTTGTAATGTATTTGGACCACCTTCTTCAGAGTCTTGTATTTGTTGTGTTGTGTCAATACATAAAAGTTTAGCTGCAGTAGGTGTACAACCTGAGACTGGATCTGACTCTAAATCTGATTTTACATTTTTATCCTTGATGTCCTCGGGATTTCTTTTTTGGATTTAGAAGTTTTTTTTAGTTTACATGTAGAAGAAGTACAGAATGCTAATATTTTTCAATGGTAATGCCTTTGTGACAATATTTATACTTTTAATGGCATACCTACACTTTGCTATGGCAATGCCAACGCGTATTATTATATGCGTCAATTGGTACTCTAGAAACATATAAAATCTTTAATTGTCGCGATTTTTAGTTATCTCTGTATATAATAAGACAGTAAAAATATGTTGCCTGTACATTTAGTAATTTTGACTGAAATGGATAGAGGGATACCTCTATCCACTTAAAAATTAAAAATTTACTTAAAAAGAATAATAGAAAGCAAAAAGATTTTTTTTAATTTCTTGTCTGTCTGTCTGTCGATATTTTTGTCCACATTTTTCTCAGAAAGTACTGAACTGATTTACTTGAAAATTACTTTGTTTTAACTCAACTTAACTACTAAAGATTAGTTCATCAAAATCGGTTCATTAAAAAAAGTTATCGTCATTTGAATGAACTCGAGGCATTAATTTGCCTGCGAATATTATATAGCAATCTCGCTGGTAGGATTCTTGGCTAAAGAATGACATTCGAAACGTCGGGGTTATATGATTGTTGATGAAAATATATATTTTTGAAGCACTATTATATAATATTTTATACAATAAAGTAAGCAAAGTTGAATTAACAATTCAATTCGTGGAGATTACCTTCATAAATCATAACAGTTAAGTTTAAGTCGTAATTAATTCAACACAGATTTTTGGTTGGTTCGTTCATATAATATATGTAACTAATTTAAAAACTGTACAGGAGTTAATATGCAATTATTACAGTTATTTTACAAAGAATATTATATGATCCCACAAATCAATAATTTTACATTTAGGGCTGTTTCTGAATGAGTAAATTAAATTATTCACTGACATCAGCACATTTAACAGAGTTAAATGTGCTGATGTCAGTGAATAATTTTTTTCAGTGAAAATTATGATGAGACGTATATTATATAGGTAAAAAGAACATAAAGTTACAAAAATATATACGTGTTATAAATAATTAGCTTTATGTATATTTTATAAATATCAAATATCAACAATGGTCTTATTTTTTTATTTAAAACAATCAAAAATTCTTTGACGATAATGTCGTAAACAAATCATATTAGAAGTCATTACAGTTGTCAATCAATTGTGCTTATTAAATCAATAATCATGTATTTTAAGCGGGCGAAGCCGTGGGCGAGCCGCTAGTTTTAAATAAAACTTTTAAATGTGATAAATAATATAAAAAATAATAATCTTTTATTTTATGCTAAGGCAAATTTACAAAAAGGTTTTTTTTCGCCTGTATTTAATTTGAGGTAAATAACCAATGCGATGTTTATATAAAATTAAAGTTAAAAAGTTTTTCGGACCATTTGGCGCCCCTATGTGAGCAGCGCCCGGGGCAAGATGCCCCCCCTTGCCCCCCCCTCACTACGCCACTGTCGGATGCCCACTAGAGGAAATGAATTATTTTCATTTTTCTATCTTGGAAAGAGAAATTGCGGGGTTGAGTTCCGCGATTCAACATGCAATGTCTCGAATTTTGACGGGAAGTGGCAAAAAAACATTATTTTCACTATACCTACTCTGCCGTATGTGAGACAGTATAAAACTTATATATCTTAAATCAAATTAAATCAGCTTCACGCTGTATCCCGCACACACGAGACGAGACACTTTCCACCGAATGCTGCATTGCGTGCTTAATGGTGGAACTCAACGCCCCGCTTTGCCTCGACACCAGAATAAAGAAAAGGAAATAGAAATTTAAATAAATATTTAATGTCCTCGAGTCTTTCGCGTTGACAGTCACCTCGATATTTTATTATTTTAATTTCTTTATTTTTTAAATGTCTTCTTAATTCGTCGTTTCTTTGGAGTTACCTACGTATTTACCTAATAGTTAGATATTTATTTGTTTGATAGATACATATATTTTAATGATCACTGTCTTGTTTTTCTTATTGTTTTTTTTTCAGCTTCACAGAGGCAGATGGAACAGGCAGAGGGAACCTAGTGTTAATACACTCCGTTCCCCAGCAAAAAAATGAAAATATAAATTTAAATAAATATTTAATTTTCTCGAGTGAGGATCGATCCTCCCGACCCGACAACTAGTTGATTTTACAGTTATACTGTGTGCCCCTGCGCCGCGGCTGGCCTCTTTCTTTCTTCATTTATTCTTATTATTTCAATTAAGTCTTAAAAAGTTTATTTAGATATAATTGACTACAATTTTGAATGAATAAAAAATAAATCAGCTTCACGCTGTATCCCGCACACAGAAAGGTAGGCAGAGGGCACTTAGTGAAAGACACTCCGTTCCCCACTTTCTGCCGAATTCCGGAGGTATTGCGCGTTAAGTGGCAGAAGTCAACGCCGCGCTTTTGCCTCGACACGGAAAAATAAATTTAAGTAAATATTTCATTTCCTCGAGTGGGGATCGAACCCACAACAATTTTGAATGATTTGGTTTTATGTGTATTATTCCATTTGGTCACCTTTTAACAAAGGCATACCGCGATAAATCGTAGCGAAACATGATTCGACCGACTGAATTTATTGTTCCATTTCGAAAAACGGGACACCCAAGCGAAAACGGGATAGCCCCGTTGTTGAACGTGACGTCTGGTCACGTTAAACATACCTTATACCTAAGTATATATCTTATATTTATCTTCTTTAAAATAAACAATATGAAAAATCAGAATTGCATAGGTACAAGTTTAAAAAAACATATTAATTTCTTTTTGACTAACTTTTATAAAATTAAAAATAAACAATATTTAAAAAAAATGAGTGCAAAGATGAGCAGTTATTATATGTAATGAATTGTGAACGTAGTTTTACAAAAAAAAATGATAATACAATTTAAAGCAAGGCTATAAACTAATGGGTTTAAATACCTATATAATAATTAAATATTAGGTATACATATATTGTATAATTTTTTATGATTTATGCTGAGACTGTCGTAGTGAAGGGGGACAAGAGAGAGAATGAAATATTACTTATTAATTCATATTTTCATTTCTTCGCTCTGGCACCAAGGCAAAAGCCCGGCGTTGAGTTGCGCGACTCAACACTCAATACCTCGAACAATTCGAAAAGTGGAGGACGGAGTGTCTTTAACACTATGTTTCCTCTGTCTACCTACACCGTTGTGCAGAAGCCCAGTTTTGGGTTCAATTCACAATCGGGAAAATGAAATATTTTCATTTCATTCCGTTTGCTGGTCTGGAGCAAGCTAAGCCTGGTAAGGAGAAAGATTGCGGTATTAAGATCCCCTACTCAACAGGCAATGGAACTGACTAAGATAAACTCCAGATTGCCTCTGCCTACATCTTTGTAGGATACATGACTCTGCCCACACTTCTCCATACATGCGTGAACTTTAAAAATATATAATTTAGCTCGTAATACTGTCTTGCTAAATAGTGTTTATGTGTTTATGTGCGTGTTTTTTTTAATAGTCTCCCTAAGCATTATAGCATATGTTAACAAAAAAGGCGTCGCGTCGTAACAACTGTATAATCAGTTCACCTTTTTCCTTTTACAATGAAATAGAATAAAGAAAAATAATCACACATGTCAAATGATTTACAGGTCATTACCATTTAATTGATTTAAAAAAAAAGAGTTCACAATCAGTCAATTGAGTGTAATAATCAATCACATATATTAATTTGCTGTAAACAATATCTAAATAAACAACAACAGTAAAACAATAACAGCATGTGTCTCTGCGTTACGCTGATTCTCATAGAGAGATATACTTATTAAGAAAACGTATAAAAATATGAACATAGCGGAATTTGAACCCGCAACTCTTTGGAAACCGTCCAAGTCAAAGAGGCGCAGATTCAAATCACGCTACTTTAAAATTTTTATACGTTTTCTAATTAAGTATTTTTCTTTCCTAAATGTGGAATAACAATTAAAAAAATATTAAAAATACTCATAGAAAATTACTTGAAATTCTAAGTGTCAATTTTATTATTAAAGATTTTTTTTAAGTAGGCACTAAGATTGTTGTTTTATAATTTCGGAAGGATAATGATGAACTACGTATTTACATACTTATTCTCCTCTTAATATCTGGTAATTTCAAAGTTAATATTGCTTAGCATAACTAATTTATATTTCAATAATAAAAATATTTTTTGCTTGGACGCACAAGCAATTTTTTCCAGAAACAAAATTACAAGAGTATTTTTAACATTTTTTAAACTGTTATTCCACACTTAGGAAAGAATATTTTTTCTAAATAAGTATTTTACAAGAGCATGTTTTTAGTTTTTACATAAATTGATAACACCTATTAAGTAAGACGATTAAGAAAGATAAAAAAGTATCCCATATTTTAATTTTAAAGTATGAGTTTGTTAAGCTTTATAATATTTTAACGGTAGCGGGAAGTAAGGGGAAACGGAGCGCCAAACGCTACCGACGTTGGTACGGTCCATGTTTTTTATTTCACTTCTTCACTTCTGTAGCTTTATCCACTGCCATCAACCTCTTTATCCATGCCCTCCAGAGGATTCTCATGCTTTTTTTTGTTTGTTAATTTACATCAGGTTTGACCATTGCTAAAGCAATGCTCAAAATTGTAGAATCAAAACATTGGTACTCTATCAATACTTGATGTATTGATACTAAATTAAAATAATATTTTCGTACCTTAGTTTATAATAACTAAGATACAAAAATATTATTTCATATTTTTTTATTAAATTATATAATTAAATACAATATATACATTAAATACTTAAAATAAATTGAGTAAAACTTTCAATCCTAAGCACGCAAAATATGTAACGTTTACCATAGTCCCCGATAGATGGCGTTGCAACGAAATAATTCAAGCTATCGTTTGGTTCAACCGCGACGTATAAATAAGGGCTGAAGTCATAGTTAAAGTTAACTGAACGCATAAATGGTTGTGGGTTTAAATTCCTAAATATTTTTGACGTGGTTTTTGTACTTGATAGTACAAGAACACAGTTTATCTCAAATGTAATAAGTATTGATATTACATCGATATATAAAAAATATTAAATGTCATTTTATTTAAAAAATTATAGGATTCTTCGTATGGTCACCGTAACGATTAAACAGAATCGATATCCGTATTCGTGAATCGTGAGTAGGAACAAGGTATCGAATAGAAAGAATCGATACTATACTCGTGAGTAGTATCGTACTTATAAAAGTATCGAGTACTTTTATTAGAGCTTAATAATTAATAATCGTAAGTCGTCGTAAGTTGGCACGTCAATATCAATAAGTAAGTAACGTCATTACGTCACTGACATTAGATGAATAGTTTCCGCAGAACAGAACAAAAATAAAAAGTAGTCAAAAACACGCTTTTGTGAAAAAGTTTTTTTTTCTATACAATTTAAACCATTTAACCACCTACTCAGAAAAATATCGACATAAAAGTATCGAGTCAGTCCCGTCAGTAAGTAACGTTATTACGTCACTGGCATTGACATAACAAAAAATAAATAAAAATTATATTAAAAAAATAATGATAAAATGAAAAAATATTTTCATTTCATTCATTTGAAATGAAAAAAATTTTTTTTTACAAAAAAGCAATATTTTTAGTACTTTTTCGAGATGTTTTGGTGATAGGCGGGTGCGGGTTTTTTTTTCACAGTATTTAATAGTAGTGTAAATAATTTAAGTACTCATTACTATTATAATTCTTATCAAATAGTAATTAGAGGATAATTTAGAATATTAAAAATATTCAATAATTACGATTAAAGATCATCGCATAGAAAAGATTTCAAGAAAATGCATGCGTGTGAAATGTTGCTATCATAAATATGAGCCTAAGGGCCAAGATACTTGGTAATTTATTCGATACGATACCTATTAAAAAGTATTTCAGTATCGAATACAAAGTATCGGTATCGAAAGGCAATATAGTCGATACCACAAAGTATCGATACTTTTTTCGTGTCTCTGTAAAGAGGTCGTGGTCGCCCTGGAGTAAGGTTTTTTGAACGCGCAATTAACACTCGGGAACTAAATGAAAAGAAAGAGAACTGAGGTCGATAACTTCAGAGCGGCCACGACTTGTTGATCGTACTGTACATAAGTTTGTATTGTTGGAATATGGTCTTTAATAAATGTTATAAATACAATTACATATAATAAAATTGTAACTGATCGGTGTCTGTACATGAAAGATATAAGGGGAAAACCAATGTTGAAGGCATTTAAAAATGTAATAGAAGACTAAACAAGAAAACGATTGAAAAAAATCTGAAAACTATACATTTGTGTTAAATCCTAAAAAATAGCATAGCCTTAAAAGGGAGATAAAATTTGGTATTAAAGCCCCTAGTTCAAGTGAAGTATCAGATAAATGGGCTCTGGGTAAGCTAAGCTTGAATTTCTGAAAAAGCTCGAGACCTCTAATTTTTAAGCGGTTGTCTGGTTTTTTTTTAGCTTTACGCTGTTTTCCGCACATAGAAGCGTAAGTTGGATTCCCATTCGTGGAATGAATTATTATTTATTAATATTAAATTTTTTTGGCTCTGATACCAAATCAAAAGTACGGCGTTGAGTTCCGCCACTCAACAACGCAATGCGTTGAAGTTACGGCTGAAAGTGGAGAGCGTCTTAACACCAGGTTCTCTCTGCCTACCCTGCTATATGCGGGATACAGCGTGAAGTTGAAAACAAATCTGTGTACATACAATATAGCAGGTATGGCAAAGGGCACCTAGTGATAATATGGTTGAGACGCTTTTTTTCATAGAACTCAAACTCAAGGGTGATTTAGACTATTCACCATAATTTTTATGTAAAACTAAAATATTTAATGAGGCCCAGTCATGGCGCAGCGGCACGAGGTGTGACTGTAAAACCGACTGGTTGTGGGTTCAATCCCCACTCGAGGAGATGAAATATTTAATTAAATTTATATTTCCATTTCTTTGCTCTGGTGTCAGGTTAAGCGCGGCGTTGAGTTCTGCCACTCAACACGCAATGCCTCCAGAGTTCGGCAGAAAGTGGGGAACGGAATGGCTTACGCTAGATTCCCTCTGCCTACTCTGCTGTGTGCGGGATACAGCGTGAAGCTGATTATTGATTATAAAACATTTAATGCTTCAAATGTGATATAGCATACATCAAGAGGCATGGCATCTTGATAATAAAATAAAACATTTCACGAATCCCTTTTAAGGTAAAAAAATGGACGGCACATTTCCAGGAAACAATTAAATCAACAACACTATTGCATTTAAAAATATGATAACATTCGATTGATATTAAATATCTAGTTATGACAAGTATTTAAATGGGTATTTCCCTAATACTTTAAATAGTCGTCAATAAGATATTCGTGGTAGATAAAATAATAGGCGATATGATAAATGGATAATTTACTTTACGCTTTAATATATTTTTTTCTTTTTTTCTTTTGTATAAGACTAGAGGGCGCGCGTGGCTTCGCCCGCTTATTAGGAGTGAATTCTAAAAAAACCACGAAACACGTGTTCAATACAATATTTTTAACAGTCTGAATTTAAGTTTTTATAAAAATCGGTGGCAATTTATAAAATTTTCCATATAAACTTTCAACCCCTTCGTATTCTTAAAAACCATTCATTTTTTCAGACGTGTTCAATGTAATATTTTTAAGAGTCTGAATTTCAAATTTTATAAAAATCGGTACAGATTTTTTTTTTTCCATACAAACTTTCAACCCCTATTTCATCCCTTTAGGGTTAAAATTTTTCAAATTCCCTTCTTAGTAGATGTCCAGAATATGAAAATAAACATCTGCCTAAATTTGACGTTTCTACCATCAGCGGTTACGGCTCTGCGTGCGTCTTACCTCAGTCAGTCAGCACAAGTCCTTTTATATGTATAGATAAATAAATATAAAGAACCCAGTAATAAGCTATCACAATTTTCAATTTGAAAGTATAAGAAATGTAAAAAAGTTTGATGACGAAACCTATTGCAGTGCATCGTTTAACCTAGGCCACGGTTACCTGCAATGCTCTAATTCTGCAAATCATTTATGAAGAAGAAGTAGGTCGCAAAGAGGGTGCGAGAGTCCAGCGCTAAAGCAGACACGCTCCGCAGACGTAGACCAGGAGATAGGAATTCCACTCTCCCTACCCTAGAAAAACTACTGCGGGACAATCATGGTGATCATCCAAATCATTGAGGCTGAAGGTACCCTGGGAGAAACCCCTGGGGAACCCTGAAGGTCTCAGCGGCCAGCAATAGGCAGATCTTCCACTCACCACAGACGTCGTCGGAGTAGTATGCACTAGCGATCCTCATTGGTGGCGAGGGTTTTCGTATCGGTTTTAGTGGGTAGTATCAGGCTGTCCTTTGATGAATCCTACAGTACTTTCCGCCCATAGGGCACATTTGTCTTAAGCACGCTTGATCTGCTAAAATTGATATTTCATAATTTTTGAAAGAAAATATCAAAAAAAAGTTCCCACTCTAGTACTCTGACCATATAAGTGTGAACTGTACATGTTTAAACTTATTTATTATTATTGGTTGATTAAAAAGTACATGTACATTAAAAAGTAAAATGTTACATGGTTTCAAATTCTATTAATTTAATTGTGCCTCAAAAGAAAATACCTCATTATATTGTCCGTATTAAATTTTTTTTCAGCTTCACGCTGTATCACGCTTTATATAAGAGAGTTTACAGAAAAAACTTACTCTCGACCACTATAACTTCGCTCTCGTCTTGAATTACATAATTAATTTCCTCAAACAGGAATCGAATTTTCGGTCACACAGCTGTACCCTGCGCCACGACGGGATTTAAAGGATTATCAATTAAAAAAAACATCAACATCGTAATTTACTAACGTAAAAGATACGGGGGAAAGATTTAACAATAAAAGTCGTTTTAGATTATTTAAATAATACATTTATAGTTGAACATCTATCACATTCATTAATTTTATTATAATATTTTACTTTCTTATAACAACCAAAGAATAGCGCACAATAAAAAAATCTTAATAATATTTAAATTGTATATAAAAAATTTAATGTAGCAGAATTTTTAAACAATGACGCTATAAGCCAGCAACTTCACGAATCATCCTGCAAAATTATTGGCAGGCGAAATAGTCTAGTGCCAAGATACTTCGTTCTCCGCGCACAGCCTGAAATCTTATTTCTCTTTATTTACTATAGCGGAGAAATGAAAAAAATTCTATCGAATCGAATCTATAACCGTGTTTACTTACAGTCAGATTCTGTTATACTGCGCCACGAGAGGTAAAATTCTGCTACATCAAAATCTTTGAATGGTTCTAAACGTATTATAAATTTTAAAAAATCACAAATATATTATATGCACAGATAATAGAATAAAATAATGTTACATAGTGAAGACATATGTTTAAAATCGAAAATAAAAATGGTTACTTTAAATTTAAGTGATCGGTACTATATTATAATAATTTTATTTCATATAATTGAATAGACATAGTATTAAATAAATATACAGAAAAAAATCAAACAAAAGTAAATATGTTCAAATTAAATATATTTTTTTTAATAAAAATAGAAATTTTAAAAAAGATCTTTCCTATATGGCAATACTAAAACATATTTTAACAAAGAACAAAACTGGAAGATATATTGAGATTTTCAAAATATTATATAAATATGTGTATGAATATTTGTACATATTTTATCTATGGCTCTATTTTCTGGTAATTTTAATACCTTATCTAATACTGACCTAAATAAAATGGATTCGAAGTAAATGCGTATGGAATTTAAAAGATTGTTATATAAAAAAACAAGTAAGTTTATATATATAACATTTAGGTGAACATTATTTTGGAATATATAAGACATATTTTAAAATTATTATAAAAAATATACATGAAACGTATTTTACATTAAACAATTAATAAATGGAAGAAAAATATGACAAGAGTAAAAAGAAAAGCGTATTTCAGTTCTTCGAGAAATTAAAAAAAAGTTCCATTAAAACCCGCTTTAAAAAAAGGAATCATTTTTCAAATTATTTTTTATTTTTTTCTTACCTTTTTAACTACCTATATCAGTTATTATTTTTTAAAAAATCACTCATTATATTTAATAAATACATACATTTTATATAAATAAAATATTATTAATTTCAAAACTAGCAAAAAAATATTTAGGCCAAAATATTTTTAAACTGGACGATTATAATAATAATAACTAATTTTTCATAAGAACTACAATATCTTAATGTTCCACATTCAAAATAGACAAAGATGACAAAACAAACAGCCAAGTTACAATAAATCGATTACTTTACTAAGTTTAAATTTAAAAATTCGATTTCTCAATCGATTATTAATTACGATTCGTTAAGATTAATTAATTATCTATGGACTACGGGCGTTTTCTAGAAAAGCTAACAATATTCGATTTTACGCGATCGATACTCGATATAAGGATAAAGTGATTAAACTAACTACACGACTATCTTCATAAGTGTCTGTGGAAAGCACCATTCAAAACATTTAGCATATTTACAGTTACAGTGATTTTTGATTTTATACATAATAAACATACAAATTTAATATTTTGAGCTTATTTAAAAAGAACTTCAGAAATCAAAATATGGTAATTACCTATAATATATTTTAGATGTACTATCTAAATGGGCACAGTTTTAAAATCTTACTATAATATATATGTTTATAAAATCAGTTTCAACAAATAGGAAAATAATTTAAAAAAAACACTGTAACTCTAAATTACGATTAATTAACTACTAACACCAACGATTTCACTAAAATTTCATAAGCTCACGACCATTGATAACACAAAATGGCCTATATTATGAATATTTTTTTTTTCTTAGGCTTTATGTTTATAGTGCCAGAATTGTTAAGTGTGAAAATAAAAATATAATAAACATATATTTTATATATAATTTATTTTTAAATGACAATAATAATATATGATGATAATTTGTAAACTTTTTATCATATATTATTTTGTAAATATTCAATTTAAACAGCGAATTATTCTGTTATTCGATAATAAAAGGCGGGAAGCAATAAAAATGGCGATGACGTTAGATATAATATAAAATATATATGTATATAATAAGTATAAAAAATGTAGATTCCACCATCCATCTGTGTGTATTTTTTGTATCATTAGTAACTATGACCCTTTTGCAATATGACTATGAAATATTTGAAATGTAAACTTTTTAGGCCTTACATGTACTTATTAAGAAAACGTATAAACATTTGAACATACCGTTTTTCTACATGATTTTTATGTTTTCTTAATAGTATTTTTCTCCTCAAAGTGTGGAATAATACTTTAAAAAGTATTATTTAGGTTTAGCTAACAAAACTTAGAAAAGAAGTTACATATATTACAAATAAATAAGTAATGAGATTTAAGAGGATGAGATTTTTTTTATATAAATATAAAAATAACACCAACATTGTAAATAAAAACGAGAAAATGCAAAGGAAAATGCAGCATTTATATCATATTGGTTAATACATACATACATATATAAAATATCATACTGTTTTTATTTGTGCGTAAATACGAAAAATTCAATTGTTTATCTATCATTAAAATTGTGCGGTAATTTTAGAAGAATCAAGTCTTTGGCATTTATTAGTCTTACTATGTCAAGAAAATATTATGTAAATAAAAAAATATGATAAACTGTAAACTGTCACCTGTCACCTACCATACGTCACCTGTCAACTGCCCTTGACATGTTATTTAGTATATTGAATGGAAGGCTTTAATAAAATTAATTTCTTTGCGTTATAGAAAATAACAAATAATATAACATTTAAAACAGCCGTTTCATGAACTAGCAAAATCATATTTTTAGGACGAAATTGTATTAAACATTTCAAATTATGGAGAATGTCAAACTACATGAAGTGAGGAAAAAATTTTTTGTTATTTTCCAAAAATAAAAAAGGAATTAAGATATTATACATACTATCATATTTTCTTACGTATTGTCGTTTTTAATTAAATTAATGACAACTTAAAAAAAAGCAAAAAAGAGTTGGAATTTCTTGGGAAATAATTTTAATTACAATTCCGTCCCAAAATAACAATATAACATTGAGTACCCATCCCAATACTATCTGATAAGTCACTAGTAACACATACAGTAATACATACATATATTGCCATCTCTTTCTTGTCATCATAACCAGAAAAGGATATCAACATATGTATCTGTCAAATGTTGCCACCTCTTTCTTTCTTATACAAAAGGAAAGAGATAGCAACATCCGTTAAGTATTGCCTTTTTATATATAAAGAAAGAGATAGCAACATAAATATTTCTGAAATATTGCCGCCTCTTTCTTGCAATAGAAAAAGAAAGAGCAATACAATTGTTTATCAAGTTAATAGGAACTTATCGATCTTGCACCAAAAACAAAATGACTAATACCGTCTTTTATACTTTCTTCGCTTGCATCAACTGCGTTTCTCCATATCGCCGGCGGAGAACTCAGTGATGAGCTCGTTTTGGTGATTCTTCTCCGTTTTAGTCATGTTCTTCTTATCTTCTAACTTCTTTTTGCCCTCGGAAGTCTTCCCCATGAAGACTTTGACTGCGCCCACCGACATTAGGTAGAACCAATAGAATTGTGGCAGTAGGAGGATGCAGATTGATATTTTACAGCCTGTTGGGAGTGATTTTATTGCCTGAAAGTTATAAGTAAATAATTTTGATTAGTTTCAAGTTGTAGGGCTTGATACTAAGTACAGCTTCGATTATGGTGATCTAGACAAATAAAATATATAAAAAAATGTTAAATATTCAAATAAAAAAATTAAGAGCAGTCATAGCGCAGGAGCAAAAATGTGTGATTGAAAGCGCGACAGATTTTAGCTAAGATTGCTACTCGAGGAAAATTAAATATTTTTTTTCACTTCCTCACTCTGGTAAACGATGCCAAGCGCGGTGTTATATTTTGGTCATTTAACAAACAATGCCTCAAGAATTTGGCAGAAAGTGGGAGACAGAAGTGTCTTAATAGGAACAGAATGGCTTAATACTACCTTCCCATGTTTCCTCTGCCTTGCACGAAAAAAATTAAAAAACTGTAGTAAAGCACTTTTATAATAATATATTTTACAAATGAACTTTATTTTACCTTTGCTAAGATTTCAGAATTGGCGTTACGAAAATGACGATGAAATGATGAAAACGTACAAAAATTTGAACGTAGCGGGACTCGAACCCGGAAACCGACCGGCTAAGTGGTCAGAGCACCTGGTATACGTTTTCTAAATAAGCAAATGACGTTTTATTTCACAATGATAATTTAATGATTTATTTTGTTTAAAAAAAAACCCTTTTGTCATTTTTGGGAGAAAAAAAATAATAATTGTATTAAGCTTTTATAGAGTAGTTAAAACTGTTTGTTGTGGTTTCATTTAGAGTGGTGATGACAAAAACACTCTGTATACAGGGTGGAAGAGGCAGCGCTCCTTTTACGGAAACAGCATATAGGATAAAATATTTCAAAACTATACCTAAAGAAATTAATCAAAATGCATCAACAGTTTGGACGTAGGATTTTTTTTTTCATTTCACGATTTTTATCCATACCAGTATTTCGTGTGACGCGATTACTTATAGATCCCAATCCCTTTGATAAGTTTATGTGTGCGTGCGTCATGTCAAATGGCGTTTTATTTTAAAATGACAATTTTATTATTTATTTTGTTTGAAAAAATAACTTTTTCATTTTTGGAAATTTATTTTTTTCTGATTTATATTAGGCTTTTATAGAGTAGTTAAAACTATTGTTTCATTTAAAGTGGTGCTTACACTTCCACCCTGTATATGACGTTAATACCGACGTCACGGCAACTCACCTGCCAATAGTCCATGCTCTGTGCGCGCGCGTACATCAAACAGACATACGGCAAACTCAACACACGACAGAAGGCAAAAGATACCAACATTAGAAGGCCATTGATTTTATAAGCCTTAGATTGTTTCAAACGAAGTCGAGCCAACACTCCTCGGAGGGAGACGCAAGGTGTGGAGGCTTCCATGAGGTAGATGAAACTGAACACACAGTCACCGAGCCCACCGCGTAAATACTGTAACAATTATTAGTAGTAAATAATAAAAGAATCTTTATTTACATACTAGAAGACGTTATTAGAAGCATTTTCGAGTTTATTTTACATATATTTTTATCAGGGTAGGCAGAGAGAACCTAGTGTTTAAATCTCCGTTCCCCACTTTCCACAGAACTTTCAAGGCATAGCGTGTTTAGTTGCAGAATTTAACGTCGCGCTTTTGCCTTGGTACCAGACCGAAATTAATGAATATTAATAAATAATACTTCGTTCTCCCGAGTGGCAATGATCTATTATTTATTAATCACGCTGCGACACGACGACCTCTAATTGTTTTAGTGGTATATATTGTCTTTAATTATTTTTTTTTAAATAAACTGATTAAATCAAATTAAATAAAATTAGCTTCACGCTGTATCCCGCATACAGCAGGGTAGGCAGAGGGAACCTAGTGTTAAGACACTCCGTTCCCCACTTTCTGCCGAATTCTGGAGGCACTGCGTATTGAGTGGCAGAACTCAACGCCGCACTTTGCCTAGACACCAGAGCGAAGAAATGGAAATATAAATTTAAGTAAATAATTCATCTCCTCGAGTGGGGATTGAACCCACAACCAATCGGTTTTACAGTCACACTTTGTGCCACTGCGCTACGACTGGCCTCTGGTGTCGAGGCAAAGGGCGGCGTTGAGTTCTGCCATTCAACACGCAATGCTTCCAAGATTCGGTAGAAAGTGGAGAATGGAGTGTCTTAACACTAGGTTCCCCATGCCTACCCTGCTGTGTGCGGGATATTTGATATTTTACTTCTAAGTCTATATACAGACCATCAATATTTAAAATCCATACATACCACAATAACCAAAAATCCAAAACCACCAATGAATATATGGTGCATCAGTATAACCGGCTCGTGTCGACAGTACGTGAAGAAGGACGGTCGTTTGGTGTTCGTCGTGGAGTCGCCCGACGATAGAGCCTCCGTCTTAGTTCGTCGGAATCTCGATTTGAAGTAGTCAACATTTGTCGTCATGTGTACGTATACCTGAGATATTAAAGTTGATGTTATTATTTAATGAAGTTTTGATTAACTTTAAAATCAAAAACTATTTCTATTCTTTTTGATTAACATGAAAAACAGATCAGTTTTTTGATGTTGCTTAAAAAGAAATGACTTTACATCAAGATCAAGATGATGATCTCTTTAGGCTTCCAAACACGAATGCAAAATTGTGATTAAAATATATATGTATATACATTGTTTTTTGACAATATAGTTCTTTTTAAAAGTCATCAGCCATCATCATCAGCCTTTCGACTCCCACTGTTTGGACATAGACCAACGCTCTTCAAGTCGATCTTAAAGTTATATGCCATTTTAATAATAGTATTCTCTTAACTTACGTGTACAAAATATACAAGTAAAATGTTAACAAACTCACATTCGTATTTTCAATATTAAAATATACTAGGAATAAGGATGATATAAAATATTTGATGGTGAACACATTCAAAAGACCAATTTGTAATGGTAAAGTTGTGGTCCTCTCTCTTTTCACCACTAATGATATTAGCCCTACTTTATTATAATTTAACACATAGTGTCTTAACACTAAGTTCCCTCTGAATACCCTGCTATTTGCGGGATAAAGCGTGAAGCTGATAAGAAATTTAAAAAATATATAATTTAATACTGACCATATACATAGACCATATATCATAAAAGAAGTACGCCGCGCCGAACCACGCGTACGCCTCGGACATAAAGTGGGAGGACTTCATGAGATCTCTTGTGCACGACCACGCACATACAATGGCGCCGGTTGCACATGAAAATCCCGCTTGGATCGCTGACACTAGCCTGAAAATGTATTTGAATCATATTTAATGTTTTTAGGGTTCCGTACCTTTTAGGGAAAAAAACAACCCTTATAGGATCACTTTATTGTCCGTCCGTCGGTCTGTCAAGAGCCTTTATCTCAGGAACACTTGGAGATATCCAGTTGAAATTCAAACCACACACTCCGATCTACTGTCCCATGATTTCCGGAAAAAGTAGCATTTCTACATTTACTTATAAAAAAGCTATGGCCGTTTATATTGTAAACACAACATAACACATAAATAAGTCGTAACAAGAGTATAAAAATTTCGACGTAGCTTGATCGTATGGCTCAGTGATCAGAGCGCCTGGTCGGGTTACAGGAGACGAGAGTTCGAATCCCGCTTCGTTCAAATTTTTATACGTTTTCTGAATAAGTATTATTCTCTTCTAAGTATGGAATAACACTTTATATTAAATCAAAATCAGCTTCACGCTGTACCCCGCACCAGCAGGGTAGGCAGAGGGAACGTAGTGTTAAGACACTCCGTTCCCCACTTTCTGCCAAATTCTGGAGGCATTGCGTGCGTGGCAGAACTCAACGCCGCGCTATGCCTCGACACCAGAGCGAAGAAATGGAAATATAAATTTTAAGTAAATATTTCATCTCTTCAAGTGGGGATCGAACCCACAACAAGTTGGTTTTATAGTCACACTAGGTGCCTCTGCGCCACGACTGGCCTCACTTTAAAAATGTTAATAATGCACTCACTTATTAGATATATCCAATACTTCTCCACAGCTGAGCCTATATTTGTGTCGGAGCCTGGCGCCAGCGCCGGTGAACAGTGCCGCGACGTTGAACAGCTCGAACAGCGTCACGAAGTACACCAGCCCTAGAGCAGTCAGCATTGATCCACGTTTGATTGATATTCTGAAATTTATGACAATAAAACTATTTGATTTGTTGTTTTTAGAACGGATCGACTTAACTCTAGGTTCCCCTGACTATCCCTATTATGTGGAAAAAAGTATTAAAGTTTAAAATGAGGCCAGTGGTTGCGCAGTGGCACGAGGTGTGACTGTAAAACAGACTAGTTGTGGGTTCGATCCCCACTCGAGGAGATGAAATATTTACTTAAATTTATATTTCCATTTCTTCGCTCTGGTGTCGAGGTTAAGCGCGGCGTTGAGTTCCGCCATTCAACACGCAATGCCTCCAGAATCCGGCAGAAAGTGGGGAACGGAGTGTCTTAACACTAGGTTCCCTCTGCCTACCCTGCTGTGTGCGGGATACAGCGTGAAGCTATAAGAAAAAGTATAAAACTGCTTCTTTTCTTCAGTCTGACAGTATATGCTAAGGTTGTGGAATCGATCTCCAATCAGAAGAATGTATAAGTTCAAAATAGATATTTTCTTTATACAATATCTTTTTAATATAAAAGGGAGGTGAAATATTCAGGTTTTATTTAAAAGAAATCGAACAAATAAGAATTGAAATTACTTATGTAAATGACCGATGACAAGACAATTGGCAATTTTTTTTTTTTATTTGCATACAATTATATTTATTCATACATATATGTATTTTTTTCAGCTTCACGCTTTATCTCGCATGTAGCAGAATAGACAGAGGAAATCTAGTGTTACGACACTCCGTTTCCCACTTTCCGCCAAACTCCAGAGGCACTACGTGTTGAACGGAACTCAACACAGAGTTTTGGCCTCGACACCAAAACGAAGAAATAAAAATATTAAGAATTTATTTATCAATTACTCGTGTGGGAATCGAACCCGCAACCTGTCACAGTCACACACTTGTGCCCCTGCGCTACTACTGTCCCCGCCACCTATGCCACCTATGTATGTACAAAGAATATAGAGAATATTTAACAATAATAACACCCGAGTGACGTGAGGGCGTAGTGTAATAAGGACACTATAGCGTGACGTAGTGTCGCAGATACAATTAAATATTATTAAATATACTTTACCATATATGTAATTATGTATGTGCATATATTATATTGAGTCATTATACTTGGAAGCATATGTAGGGCAGAGAATTTAGTTAATTTTCTTTTAGCTTCTCACTGTATTCGCCGGTCGTGGCGCAGCGGCACGAGTTGTGACTGGAAAACCGACTGGTTGTGGGTTCGATCCCCACTCGAGGAGATCAAATATTTACTTAAATTTATATTTGCATTTCTTCGCTTTGGTGTCGAGGTTAAGCGCTGTGTTGAGTTCTGCCACTCAACACGCAATGCCTCCAGAATTCGGCAGAAAGTGGGGAACGGAGTGTCTTAACACTAGGTTCCCTCTGCCTACCCTGCTGTGTGCGGGATACAGCGTAAAGCTAGTTTATTTATTTTTTATTTTATTCTCACTGCATTCAGCATATGACAGGATAGGCAAAAGGAGAAGACCTTAGTGTAAAAACACTAGTTTTCCTTACACCGCCCAATTTTCGAGACATTGCGCGTTGAGTAGTGCAAGTGCATCAACGCATTTTATTTTTCCGGAATGGGAAAATAAAAATCATTTTTTTCCCGAGTAGGAATATTGTTATGAGGCCAATGGTGGCACAGGGGTACACGCGTGCGACTATAAACGCGACAGGTTGTCGGTTTGATTCCCACTGCTACACACGAGGTAATGAACTTCTCTCTGGTGTCGACGCAAAGCGCGGCGTTGAGTTCCACCACTCAACGCGCAATGCCTACAAAATACGATGGAATGTGGCGAACAGACGTGTCTTAATAGTAACGGAGTCTTAACACTATGTTCCCAGGTTCCATCTGCCTACTCTGCTATGTGCGGGATGCAACGTGGAGCAAAAAAAAAGAAATATCGTTAAAAATAAAGATTCTACTGAAATGAGGATAAAACCCGCAATCGTCGCGTGTATAGTCAGACATTGAATTTCTTAACTGCGACACGAGGATATCGTTTATTTTTATAATTACATAGCATAAGAAACATAAATAAAAATGTATTTTCCATACAAATCAAAGATTATAGCGTGCAATTAGAACGTACCTACTACCTATAGTTTACCTCTAGTAATAGACTTAAATGATATCACCTACACTATACTACTATACAATAAATGAAACATAATTTTTTATATATATTCAAACACAGATTCACATACTTTATTACCAGTATGTTACTTTTTGAGGCCAGTCGTGGCGCAGGGGCACAAGTGTGTGATTATAAACTCGACTAGCTGTAGGTTCGATGCCCACTCGAGTAAATATTTATTTGAATGTATATTTTCATTTCTTCGCTCTGGTTTCGAGGCATAGCGCGGCGTTGAGTTCCGCCACTCAACACCCAATGCCTCCGGAATTCGAAGGAAAGTGGCGAACGGAATGTCTTAACACTACTGTATGTTGGATAATACAAGCTGACACTCACTCGTATCTGGACATTATTCTAGCTTAGGTTTAAAATTTTATAGGTTTGTTCGGCATAACGTTTTTAGAGATATTTTCCATGGGGAGGGGCTGGCTCCTGTGCTTTACATGGGTTAATGACAACATGGCATGAAATTTAAATATAATAACGTGCTACAGTTGTGTGTTCATTTGCGAATTTAATTATTTTTCCAATATATAAAATAAGAAACTGCAATTAAATAAAAAACACACCCAAGTTTTCGTGACTTAAGCTTTGAACTGTTTTTATTTAAAGGTTATCTGAGACTTTTTGTCTTGTTTGTAAGTACAAGTTGGAACGATAAACCTCCGAAAACTAAGTTTAGCATTTGCAATAGTTTCACTTATTTTATTTTGGTTGTGGGTTCGATTCCCACTCGGGGAAATGTAATGTTTAATAGCCTTCGCTCAGCTGTCAAGCCAAATCGCGATGTTTAGTGCCGCCACTCAATACGCAATATCTCCAGAATTCGGCGAAAAATAGGGAACAGTGGAACACGTCGAGAGAACAGTGTAAACACTAGGTTCCCTCTGCCTACCTGTCCTGTCAATATTAAAAATATTTTACGTTTTAAACAAATAGATCGACTTGGACATCGCATGATTTGATTATTAGTATGTATCACACTACACAGCACGACGGGCCAGCAGTTGTGTTTTCATGCGATGTCCAAGTCGATCTATTTGTTTAAAACGTAAAATATTTTTAATATTGACATGATAATAACTTATGTAATAACTTAAGACAGAAGGTCCTTTAAGTAGAGACTAAATAGATTAACCAAAAATTACATGGATCTCACGACTTTTTACGGTAGAAAGACTGAGCTGCGAGACTTGGGTTTTTTTACAGGATGTTTTTGATGGCATTTGATTCAATTTGTGGATAAGATACCCACTTGAAGAAATGAAATATTTAAAATGTTCATTTCTTCGCTCTGGTGTAGAGACAATAAGCGGCGTTGAGTTCCTCCACTTTTTACGCAATGAAGAAATGGAAATATAAGTTTAAATAAATATTCAATTCCCTCGATTGGAAATCGAACCCACAACCTGTCGCGTTTACAGTCACACTTTGTGCCCCTGGCTCCAAATTAGACATGATGTCTTCATATTACGGAAATATTCGTAGCATTAAATATATTTTTTCTACATAATTGGCTGAGGCATCATAAACAAAATCAATTTTATAACAATTTTAAAAACAAATCAAATTTGAAGATGAGATCAAAAAACTTAATTCTGCACATGTTAGTTGTAGGAAAGTTCTACAGTATAGGAGGAAGTAAAAAACAAGAGAATGAGATGATATCTCACTGCTCATCTCGCGCATATACGGGTATACGATTAAAAAAATTATATTAAGTCATAAAATTAAATTATTTTTTTAATTTATCTGAAATAACAAAGTCATTACAGATAAGCAAATAGTGGAAATCGAATAAACAGTTAAAATTGCATTAAGAAACGAAGTCATATATGAACACAGATATTTTTAAAAAGTACAGATTATAAACTAATTATAATTATATGTTTCACAAGTTTTTTCTTTACATATTTTATGCATATTTTAAAATTTTCGATAGCAAGACTAAAAAAAAATTATTTGAGGCCAGTCGTGGCGCAGCGGCACAAAGTGTGACTGGTAATTTATATTTCCATTTCTTCGCTCTGGTGTCGAAGCAAAGCGCGGCGTTGAATTCTGCCACTTAACACGCAGTGCCTCCAGAATTCGGCAGAAAGTGGGGAACAGAGTGTCTTGCACTAGGTTCCCTCTGCCTACCCTGCAGTGTGCGGGATACAGCGTGAAGCTGATTTATTTATTTATAAATTTTTGATTTATTTATTTGTTTTATCGAATTCGATAGATTGATGGATTAATCATACAACTGTCGTTTTTGAATTTGAATTCACAACCACTCACATCCAGCCCTCTCAGAAGTGCCATGAGGAAGGCTTCCAATATACATCAGCACAGGTTATTTAATTAAACGATACAATTGACAGTAAAAGAAAAACAAGCAATATGAATAGCTCCATTCAAAACAAAGTCCTGACCTTTGAAAGATGACCACCGCCTATGCCCTAGATACTGCTAAATGATAGTAGAATATAATTAATAATAATATAATATATTTACATATATAGAAGCAGTCAAGGCGCAAGGGCACAAGGATGTACTGTAACGCGACGGTTGTGAGTTCGATCCCCATTTGCGGGAATTAATTAATATTTTCATTTCTTCGCTATGGCACCAAGACAAAAGCCCGGCGTTGAATTCCGCCACGCAACACGCAATACCTAGAAAAAATTGTCGGAATGTGGGGAACGGATTGATCTTACACTAGGTCCCCAGTTCCTATACACTATGAAAAAAAATACTTACAATTATTTAGCAGTAATTAATACCGTCAAGTAATGATATTATTATAATGTTTCAATCTATTTTAATACCTCATTAATTTATCTTCTCTAAAAAAACATAAATTTTCTAGAAGCCCTAAAACGATATAGTATTTCTTTTACAAACAAATATGTATTCATTCGTAAGGAAACTGGAATCAATAATAAATAAATAACCCTTTTATATTAGTCATTATGTAAATAGATTAATACTATATTCATATAAGACATTTAATGCGAATGCAGTAGGTTAGGGTCACCTGCCACATATGTCACAGAAAAATTATACATTTTAACACTTCTAACATTTAACAATTTTAAATTATTTTTTTACATTTTTTAAAGTGGATTTTTCCATTCCATTTAGGAAATAATAATTCTTATTTAGAAAACGTATAAAAATCTAAACGTAGTGGGATTTGATTTCGTTCATCCAAAAGGCACCGGTTCAAATCTACGTTACGATCAATATTTAAAACGTTTTCTAAATAAGAATAATTAACATGTTAAGACATAATAAAATATATGAAAATATTGCATTTATTTTTATTACAAATGATGTATTATATATTTTTATATACAATTTAATATATAGAAATATACCAGAGAGATGTAGAGGCTAGTCCTGGCGCAGTGGCATAAAGTCTGACTGTAAAACCGTTCGGTTGTGGGTTCGATCCCCACTCGAGGAGATGAAATTTTTACTTAAATTTGTATTTCCAATTCCTCGCTCTGGTGTCGAGGCAAACCGCGGCGTTGAGTTCTGTCACTCAACACGCAATGTCTCCAGAATACGGCAGAAAGTGGGGAACGGAGTGTCTTAACATTAGGTTCCCTCTGCCTACCCTGCTGTGTTCAGGATACAGCGTGAGGCTGATTTATAAAAATATACACCTACATTAGAGTTTATTAGTTTGTACATAATATACAGGTTGAATCATGGTAGTCACGTCGAGCGTGACATTTGCATACAAGTGCCACGCCTAGGGTAGGCGTAATTGAAACGCTATTATCAAGTTTACACATTCATCCAATCCAAAGCTTACTACTGTCACGTTAAAAAACATTTTAAAAAATCGATAATATGCGTTTTAATGTTTTAGTAACATTCAACCAGTAACATCACTGAGTTTCTAGTATCTTATCTATTATACACTGAAGCATCTAAAACTGTCTAAGGACGGTTGATATGGTGCAGCGTGTTAGGTTCCGAAATTTAAAACTTATTTTACAGTTTTTTTTTTTTTTTTTTATGGAAAAGACAAGGCAAACGAGCGTTCGGGTCACCTGATGGTAAGTGATCACCGCCGCCCACGACTCCGTGCAACACCAGAGGAGCTGCAGGTGCGTTGCCTGCCTGTAAGGTGGGTTGGGCTCCGGAGCCCGGCATTACCTGATGCGAAACGCAGTGGCATAAGGCCACTACTTCACGCCGGTTTTAAATGCCGGGGGTGGTAATGATCCGGTCGAGTCTGCCCATGCGTGTTGCCATTGCTGGCGACGTGACTCTACCACACGTACTTTAGTCGCCTCTTACGACACCACCAGTACCAGGATGATCCTATTCTAGGCCGGGATCACACGGCACAAAACACAAGTTTACAGTTTACAGTTTAAATAATAAATTAGACCTTCTATTTTTATACGTTTTATTCAGACTTTTAAGTGATATTTTCGATTCGATTTCCACTAAGGAGAGTGAAATATTGAATATTCTCATTTCCTCGCTCTAGTACTAAAATTAAGCGGAAAGTGAGTTTTAATGGAAACGGAGTATCCTAACACTAGGTTCCCATGTTCCCCCTGCCTACCCTGCGATATGTTTACAGACACAGAGTGAAACTTAAAAAAAACCATAGCCAAGACCCAACTGTATAACAGAACTAGGTTAAAGAATTTTCATCAACAGACAAACATATTATGTAAGGTATAACAAACATTCAAAAGAATCGTCTTGTTACGTAAGTTTTAATTAGAGGTGGAAATCGAGTTGGATCACGAGTGACCCGCTATACATAGGCACCTACGAAATTCAAGTCAATTATCAAGTGTTTGAAAATTAAAGAAACCTTGTCTCGATTAGTTTTTGTTATCAGCTTCACGGTGTATCCTGCATGTAATCAGAGGGAGCCTCTGATTACATGCAGGATACGGCGTGAAGCTGAAAACATGCCTAAACTCAAGGCAGCCTGATCCCCCCTTTCCTTCTGGGTTAAGCGTTGGTTGGCGGAACTCAACACCGCGCTTTGCCTCGATACGAGAGCGCAAATATTCAAATATTAAATATTTCATTTCCTCGAGTGGGAATCGAACCTACAACCTGTCGCACTTGTCGCCCTTCGCCACGCCTGTCTTTTATATTTGGATGGAATTTATAAAACAAGGACTTATAAAATTATAATTTTGATATTATAAAATTAATTTAGTTGCATTTAAACGTGGTAAATAAACTAGTAAGGAAAATTTGATATTTATTTATTAGGAAGCCACCGTTACATACTAAGACCACAATAATTTACATATATTTTTAAATATTTTGATACAAAAGTATGTCTCAATTATAGGCTAACTTTACATGTGTATTCATTAAAGTTGTTGCTCACATCTAAACTAATAAAAAAATTCAAAAATAACTTTTTAAATAAAAAACTAAAAAAGACATTATATATTTATAATGGATTTACATATTATATGTTAAAAAAACACAAGTAAAAAGAAACAAATTTTCCGAAAATGAATATGTTAATAGATAGATAAACATTATAATAGGTATACTTGAAATATAAAAAGATCAGTTATCTGCACAAGGTCGAACGAATTCGCAGTTATTATTATATTACATACTTTGCAAATAGACGCTATCGTAGTGCAGTTGAAACATGATCAATGGTTGCAAGTTTAAATTCAGTTTGAAAAATACTTTAATATATTAAGGCTATAGCGCAGGGAGCCAGGGGAGAGGTCGTCGCGCGGGGGCACAAGCGTATGGCTGTAGACGCGATAGGTTGTGGGTTCGATTCCTGCTCAACGAAATGAAATATCTAATATTTTCATTTCTTCACTCTGATAACGAGGCAAAGCACGACATTGAGTTCCGCCACTCAACCGCAATGCTGGAGGCATCCACGAGGAATCCACGATCATCAAATGTAGTCAAATATGCCGCCTTTGCGCAAAGTGATATCGATGTATGTACGTCTATTACACAATAAAAGTCCACGACGATCAAATAATAAAAATATTATTACTGATAATAGCAATAAATTACGACGGTGTCGTCGACGGCTTCTATTTATACCACCAGTAAAATATGCATTTTTATATACAGTTTTTGTAAATAGTTGAATCTGCTTGGTAGTTTATATATAAATCCTAAAAAATCAGCTTCCCGCTGTATCTCGCACACAGCAGGGTAGGCAGAGGGAACCTAGTGCTAAGACACTCCGTTCTCGGCTTTCCGCCGAATTTATCAAAGAATTGCGCATTGAATGGCGAAACTCAGCGCCAGGCTTTATGCCAAAGCAAAGAAATGAAACTATTAGTAAATTATCATTAATTCTCTCCAGTGGGGTTCGAACCCACAACCACGTCGCGTTACAGTCACACCCTTGTGCCATGTGCAATATGTTATATTTTTTATGGGAGACAATAACAAAATTGAGGCCAGTCGTGGCGCGGAGGCACAAAGTGTGACTGTAAAATCGACTGGTTGTGGGTTCGATCCCCACTCGAGGAAGTGAAATATTTATTTACATTTATATTTTCATTTCTTCGCTCTGGTGTCGAGGCAAAACGCGGCGTAGAGTTCCGCCACTCAGCACGCAATGCCTCCAGAATTCGGCGGAAAGTGGGGAACGGAGTGTCTTAACACCAGGTTCCCTCTGGCTACCCTGCTGTGTGCGGGATACAGCGTGAAGTTAGAACAATAACAAAATAATATTCTTTCCGCACAGCCTTCTATTAATTTTATATAAAAAAAATTGTGAATGTTTGTATTTTTAGCTACAGGAGAACAGAAAACGTTGTGTTTCAAAGGATTTTTTTATTAATAGACCGAACGAAATCTGATTTAGAAATATTTTATCTCGAGTTGTAGGACACTACACTCTTGAAAAATTGGACAAAAATTGTTAATTTTTTTAGCTTCACGTTTTGTCCCGCACAAAGCAAAGAAACCTGCAAACCTAGTGTTAAGACACTTCCTTTCCCCACTTTCCGCCAAATTCTGGAGACATACCATGTTTAGTGGCGGAACTCGACGCCTCGCTTTGCTTCGTCACTAGAGCGAGGAAATAAAAAAAACATCAAATAACATTTAATTTCCTCGAGTGAGAATCGAACCAAAACGAACGAACCTGTCGTGTCGCTACGACTGTTCCACCACCGTTGTTTTTTAATTGTTTATATTTTAAACATAAACACTCTCTTAGTTTGATTTTGAAACTACAAACTTTCTGGCACTTGTCCTACATTACTGACTGTAATGTAAATGGGAAAAAAAAAATTAAAAATAAGAATTAAAAAATGCAACATTGGTCTAATAAAAAAGAGAATATTTTCAATTTCTATATACAATATTTAAAAATTCACAAAAAATACTGTCTTTAATGCAAATAATGAATTTATCAAAGTGTTTATCTCGTCCCATAAACCTGTACAAACAGCTAACACGATTAACGCCAGATGCTAAAGTCACAATGTAATATAATAAATATACTACCAAAAAATATTAATATATGAAAAAAAGTATCTGTAATATTAATCCAAATTTGTTTATAAAAAAAATTAAACATGAAGTGTGTGTCTGTCTATCCTGTAACCTATAATAACTCTTTAAATATATTTAGAAATGCTTTTTATTGTAATTAACATACAGATGTTCATTTATACATTGAACTAACTATCATTCAGCAATTGTTACTGATTATTTATCACGACAAAAAGAGAACAGAGATATATATATATATATATATATATATATATATATATATATAATAATAGTTAAAAATCTCATAATCAATAATATTATTATAGATACTGTACTACCACAACGCGCCTCAAGTAGTTTTTAGATATAAAATAAAAAAAAAAATTGTAACTTAAAAACTAACATTAGTTAAGGTAAATATTTAAAAAAAGTTAAAAATGTTTTAAGAGTGAAAAGATTCGTTTATTACAGATAAAATAAAAACATGAACATACATTAAAATAATATTTTTACAACATTTTTTATAATGAGACCACTCACATCTGAAGAGGCTGTTGTAACCAACATTAAATAAAACATTTGTTAAAGAAGAAAAATTGTTTATGATACACATAATTTTCTAGTCTAATGGTGGTTGACTGTAAATATTATGTGGGTTTCATTCTTATTTGGGAGATTAATTTAATTTTCATTGAGTTTGGTCCCACTTATCATGCAGTCTTGAAGTTAGGCAGACAGCCAAAAATGGGATGAATATATTATAGCTGTTTTGCATTACAACAAAACAGTTATTATGTGTATGAAGAAACACACAGCGTTGATTGAAGAAGCAGTCTCTTAATTTCGCCTATTTGCATATATAAATGGTTGACTTACCAAATAATCCTCGAAATACTTTCCTCTTTCACTTCTGCAGTGATGTACGTCATCTATTATCTGTGGCGACGTGCTGTCATCTGTCACTCATAGAAGTCTTCATAACTCACCAGCAAGAAC
>JAATLQ010022774.1:0-20057 GCA_013421005.1 Heliconius erato x Heliconius himera | reverse complement strand
TCACTCAAAAACATTTGAACCTCTCGATTGCTGCGAAAACACTACTGGTTGTAACTACGATAGCAATAACTTTTGCTATAATGTTGTCACAATAGAAAATAATAATAAATACCATTCAAAGTAATTGCGTTCATAATTTAATTGTATGTTACTAACCCTGAGTAACGAAAAGACAATATTTTGGGACAAATTTACTTAATTAATATATATTATTTATTAAATGATGTATCAATAAAAGTCGTTCCATTTGATATTATGAATATAGTAAAGTAATATAAACATAGCTCTAATCAAATAAAACCATAAACATTCGTAACAAACTACTTTTCAAAAAATAAAGTGACCAATGGGACACGAAAATTTGTATGGGAGCATTTTGAAAAGGTTTTTTGCAAGTAACAAAACATATTATTTTTAGCCATAATACACTTAAAATAATACTAAAATGCTTAAATTAATAAATAAATATATCTAAAATGGCAAAATATTTGACTTATCTATAAAATTGTATTTTTAAAACGTATTCAAAGTAGCGGGACAAGAAAAGACTCAAAATGTACACTTTTTCTGATTATGGCCCTCACACAATTTAGAACAAGGTAACATATTAAATATTCATTAATAAAACTTTAATCTAAATAAAGAACTCAAAATTATCTATAAGTTCTGAAATTTATAGTTATATCTATAGATCAAAATGACATCTTCACTATTAACATATAAAAATAACGAATTAGAGACAATTATATTATTATTATTATTGAAACAAGAATATAATCGACATAAAATACTATAAAAACTTATAAGTGAAAGTAAAAGCTCTAGTCGTGAACATGCAAAACTTTCACTCGATTTGCGTATTAAGGTACTGCTATAAAATTAAACTCTTATATTAAAAAAACTTTTCAATAAAAAAAACATAAGATCTTATACAAAATATTTTATATTTATTTTGTAAATATTTTATACAAATATATATTTAAAATTATTATCCATGAATATCGTTTTATTGACTGTGAGATTGATTTAACAATGACTGCTATGAATGATAACCCTATCATTCATAGCAGTCATTGTTAAATCAATCTTTTTTAACATTTTTAATAGACTGTAGACTCCTACAGTCTATTTAAATGTTTTAGAAAATATATTTTAGATTCGTTTAATTTACACCACATTTCATTCAAAATCTTAAATCATACTTAGGTACATAATATATTTAAAAACGGTTTTTAATTTTTACACGTACATACGCTGTATGTACTCTGTTGTGCTCTGTAAACAGCAGAAAAAAAGAAAAGATATATTCAATTATTTTTTATACCTTTTACTTATTAAGTGAAATGTCGATGGATTACGCCATTTTAGTCATTACCTACTCATTTATAATTCCGTAGGTGACCATAGCTCACGATTAAACCGAAGATAAATACAATTAAAAAATATATGACGTAAATCACGTAGGAGCATAACTGTGAGAAAGTAAGCAAATATCCATAATGATCATTATACAATAATTTCATACATAATATATACATATTACATACTAAGCATAAACACAGATGAATACTTATATATTTTTTTATTATTAATTTAAAAGACCAGAGACCAGTCGTGGCGTAGGGGCACAAAGTGTGACTGTAAAACCAAGTGATTGTGGGTTTGGTCCCCACTCGAGGAGATGAAATATTTATATAAATTTATATTTCGCTCTCGTGTCGAGGACAAACACGGCGTTGAGCTCTGCCACTCAACACGCAATACCTCCAGAATTCGACAGAAAGTGGGGAATGGAGTGTCTTAACACTAGGTTCCCTCTGCCTACCCTGCAGTGTGCGGGATACAGCGTGAAGCTGATTTTTAGTAATTTAAAATATTTTTAGCATTAACTCCATTCTACAAATAAGCCAATGAAAAAAATATTAAATTGAATAACCTTAAACACTGTGGCTGTAGTTGAAACAATAAATGCATTTAAGATTGCGTGATATATAATTATGTATGTTTATATTTGTATTAATTTATGCAAGCAGCCCGTTGACCTCGCTGTAGTAATCGGTCAAGTCGAAGTTGCCAACCCAAAATAAAATTTAAAAATACTTTGTAGATCACACACAAGTAAGCTCACGTTAGGGTTGTTGGCTTGTCTTGCAGGTAAGCATCTCTATATACTTATATATATGTAAATAAATAACATTAACATAATTATATTTACCCAAATTTGAACCCACGACCGTTACGCGTATGTATTATTGACATTGCAAATAATACCTATAGTTATTATTTGCAATGTTAATGTAATAACGTATATTTTTATTATTAAGAAAAAACCTAAACATTATATAATTCCGCATTTTCTATTGACAACTTTTTTTCAACCTTAAATTGGATTTTATTAATTCTGTTTTTATTATTTCTGACCATATATCATCTTATTATATTACACTTGTAACATATACGGGGTGGAAGTGTTAGCGTTCCTTTTACGGGAACAGCATATAACGCAAAATATTTTAAACCCATACCTAAAGAAATTAAACTTGCAACAAGCTACTGCGCCACGTCGGCCTCTATTTATTTATATATGTATTAAATATGTCGTTTTATTATTATGAAGTATCTGAAGAAACTACTAGTCTTAAGCTCAGATCATGTTTAAAATTATTACTATTTATATATTATTCTTAAGATTATAATTATAGCCAATATTTAAAAAAAACAGAATGTTAAATAGCATAATATCTTTACATGAATATGTAAAAAATATTATTTTATAATTTACTAGAAGGACCTACTAAATTCCACAGATTAAGACAAAAAAGGTTAAATATTTTCTATTAAAATAATTTAATTAATTAATTCTCAAATCAGCCACACTGCATGTGCGGCTTGGCAGTATGATGGATTATTCACTTATAGTTAACTCAGCTTATTCGTATGCGCGGCAGGCATCTTTCTCTAGAGTCAAACGCTTCTTTGTCAAGTACAGTAATTTATGTGTCATGGGCAGCGGTAGGTTTTTGAACTTAAATTGTTTATTATCTGTGGTCACACATTCCTATATCAGTTTTTTAATAAAAAAATGACGCGTTTGGAGATAAACGTGCGTCATAAGTTCTGATTTATGATAGCCAAGTTTTTATATGGCAATAAATTTATATTATTTTTATAAAGTTAAATGTTTTTTTATGAATTATATAAATATAGTGCTTTATTTATGTATTAAGTATATATCTATACATATCCTGCTTGCTTGCTTTGCTTTCGAATAATATAGTGTGTTTGACAATTATATTATGTTCATTTTCCTAACTGCATTTGTTTCCGCAGTATAATGAACACTAAAGTAAGTAGAATTTAAGGTTACACAGAATTCACTGTTTCATTTTGTCACTGTTTAACGTTTTACGACTATTTCTTATAATGCAATTTCAATTTATTTAGTAGGCATATTGTTTAAAAAAACCGTTTAAAATAATAAACAAAAAATATGTATAATAAGACAGTCTTCACCAATAAAAATATGTAATACTAATTATTTTAGTAGTTACTCGTTTCCTTATAAATATTTGTGATTTAATTCCTACTTGTTTTATTCAATGCTACATTAAGAATAAGATTTTTATTGAAAATTTGAAACTCCTAAAGTACACTTTCACAGCCTCGAAATATATTTTAACAGTTTCATAAAGTCAATTATATTCATTTTTTTTTATCATTTGTATGTATATTCGATATTAAACGAGATTAGTCCCAGTAATAAAATGTTTAACTTTTTGTAAATTTTAAAACATTACATAATAGGTGTTGGAATGCGACAGTAGACAGGTATGCACCTGGAAAGTATTTTAAATACAGTTAATGAAAATCTATTCAATGTACATTATGTACCATGTTTTATTTTCTTTATTATAAAGCATCGTGTTCGTTTAAAGATGACTTTAATTTCAGCTATTCACTTATCGCTAGGACTGCCATTTATTGTGTTGCAAATTTTGAAATGCATGCCAAAGTTCCAAAGGAGTAGACAAAGACTAAACTATATTGAGATAGAGCTGTTTTTATATAATATGCAACGCTAAAATTGGCTATATTTCATTGCGATATCTGAACCGGTTTTTAAAAGTCAAGGAAACTGAAAAATCGACCATAAACCATATAGCATGTTATAATGATACAATTCTTTAGATAGAATTTAAAAAAAAAGATTATTTAAGTTTAAGATTATAAGTTTCATTTTTACACTTACATATCACATAAAAACAAAATAAAACAAACAAAAAACTAAAACTAAAACTAAAACTATCAAAAAAAACAAAATTTTGTTAATTTTGATAGTTTGAAACATTGGTTAGTAGTACAACCACATATTTTTTTATATAAATATAAATCATTGGTATTAGAAAAATAACTATTTACATATATGCATGTAGGTACATACATAAATACAATTTCAATTTTATGATTCTATTACTTTATCGCACTATAAAAAGTGTAAAAAGTAATAGATAGGTACACATTGTAAAATAAACGAGACCATAAACAATATATTTATGTCATATCCAAAAAAAAATCGTTCGTTAATAATAAAGTACATGTACGGTGTGTCAATGGTTTCAACTATAATAATTAAGATAATAATCACGATTTATCTTATCTATGCGTTAAACAACGTCAAAGGAATAGTGCGTAGAATATATTATTAGGTTTCATTAGTAAATTTTTATTTATATCTAGTGAAATCAAATGTTTTTCACCATTAGATGCATTATTAAAATCCAGAAAAGAAGGTTTACACACGATACGTTCAAAGTAAAGTCGTTAATTCTAATTCAATTTTATATGAAAGCATATGAAAGCTTTACATGTCATTAGTTATGTATACTAAGTTTCTCAGTAAATACACTAAGTTTCGGATCATAAAGATTATATAAATAAATATTATTGTTATTTAATATAAATATGAGGCCAGTCGTGGCACAGGGATACAAAGTGTGACTGGAATTAAAACTGACCGGTTGTGGGTTCGATCCCCATTCGAGGAAATGAAATATTTATTTAAGATTATATTTCCATTTTTTCGCTCTGCGCGGCGTTGAGTTCTGCCACTCAACACGCAATGCCTCCAGAATTCGGCAAAAAGTGGGGAACTGGGTGTCTTAACACTAGGTTCCCTCTGCCTAACCTGTTGTGTGAGGAATACAGCGTGAAGCTGATTGATGACGCAATGACTTATAGTTAAGTACTTTCTTTCTATTTTCTATTTCTACCGAGCCAAAATTTCAAAAAAATGTTATCCAAAACTTTAAACATTTTTCTTTATTATTGAAGAACTGCAATACAAAAAAGTGAACGACTTCACTTTACAATAACAGTTAAATGCTTCAATACAGAGGCGTAGGTTAGCTTATTGCTTTATTGTTAAACCCAAACACAATAGATATATTTTTTTATTTGAAATTACAACATAATCGCGCATGCACTTGCTTATTGCGGTTTATATAGGTATATACATATAATTAACCCGTCGCCGAGATTACCCGACGACGATTAAGATCATGCAACATGAAAAAATAAAGATCGTCTGATCCGTGCATATATCTTCTAGCAAAAATGTTTTAAGGAGTATTTAGCTTTGTATTTTCGTTTACTTGAATATAATGGGAATAATATTTTTAAAAGTAATAGTATTAATTTTACGAAATAACCCTTCATAAGGGATTATGTATCGTAATAGGTATTGATGAAGGTAAGATTTTGATGATTGAAATTATTTATTTTGATATAGTAAGTATATTTGTAATTTTGTATCAGCTTTCAAATATTGTTGAGCGGCGGAACTCAACGCTGAGCCTTGCCTTGTTGCCATCGCGAGAAGATAAAAATATTAAATTATTATTCTCCGAGTGGGCCGAACGAACCCCCAAATATCGCATTTATAGCCCCACGGTTGTGCCATTGTGACACGATGGTCCCAAAAATAAATAGATTATTAACTAAACGACCATGTGTAATAATTAAATAAAAAAAACAGCTTCACGCTGTATCCCGCACACAGCAGGGGAGGCAGAGGGAACCTAGTGTTAAGTCACTCCGTTCCCCACTTTCCCTCGAGTTCTTTGCCTCGACACCAGAGCGAAGAAATGAAAATATAAATCTAAATTAATATTTCATTTCTTCGAGTGGGATCGAACCCACAACCAGTCGCGTTCAGTCACATCACATGCATGTGGGCCACGACTGGCCTCAATAAATAAATAAACATATCAAATAAAAAGAAAATATTAAAAAAATATACCTGCAACATTTACCTATTAATAAAATTATCATAAAACTATTTCGATGAAACATTTATAAACCACAAATTCCAATAAAATTAATTTCTAAGAAAATAAATATACAAGTGCCAATTGGCATGTGGTCAATTATGTTTTATTTATTAAATCTGTGTAGTCCGTTATGCATATAATAATTTATACATATATGTAATATGCCTTACTCTCGCACACATGTCCCGTATATGATAGAAATTTTAGAAAAAGAGAGACAAGCTTATTTTTTAAAAAGGTTTGTTTTATCTGGGCACTGATTTAAAGCAACACATAATATGGACTTTTGCTGTTTAATATAAAAGCGTGCAAAGGTAAAAATTATCATTTGAAAAAAAATGTTTAGCAGTTATGATACAGCATTCCGTTTTACAATATTGTCTTATTTTAACCGTAACATTTTTTTTGCCTACGTTGACTATCTCTATCAAAATACTATTACTATAACACAATACAAAACAATATTGTACAGTACTGTCAATAAGTCGTGGCTGACCTGAAGTTGGCTTTCGATGGCTTACTGATGTGATTTTAGAATTTTTTTTTCATTGATGATTTTCTTTCCGACTGAACAAAGCGCAAAAGTTCACAAAACTCTTTTTTTTTTATGGAAAAGACAAGGCAAACGAGCGTTCGGGTCACCTGGCGGTAAGTAATTACCGCCGCTCACGACCCCGTGCAACACCAGAGGAGCTACAGGTGCGTTGCCGGCCTTTAAGGTGGGTTGGGCGCCGGAGCCCGGCATTACCTGATGCGAAACGCAGTGGCATAAAACCACTACTTCACGCCGGTTTTAAATGCCGGGGGTGGTAATGATCCGGTCGAGTCTGTCCATGCGTGTTACCATTGTTGGCGACGTGACTCTACCACACGTAAACTTAACTTTAACTTAAAAAACTTCAATAAATTATGTGATGAAAATAAAAAAGGGAAGTTCCTCATATTTAATAATAACACAATTAATTTTTAAAAGGTGCTTTACAATCAGTGATCGTAAACGTTGGCATTGCGTTACCGTTATGGGAAACATAATGAATGTCTTCACTATTATGCCGATAATACCATTGGATATGTCATTGTCATCAATTACGACCTTCGAAGCATTAAAATTATAGATTCTAAAGAAAAATTAGAGACTCTATTAATTCTCATTTATTTTGATAACAAAGTGATGTTATAAGACTTCCGTTTTTATCTTTTGAGCTACGGAACTTAAAAATAATAAATAATTGTACTCATAAGTTACACTTTAGTCGTTGTAGTTGCGTCTGCTCTGCCTGATTGACTGATTTTTTTGAGAGGAGATCATGATAGTGAAATGGCTATATAGAGAAAGAAAACTTAACTGCATAAGGAACATTAAATAACATTAGTAAAACAAGTAAATTTCATATTTTATTTAAACCCAGGACATTAAGAAATACGTTGGCGTGAACAAATAGCGCTTTGTTTAAATGAGTAATAATGAAGGAAAGGCCATGAGTCTCCACTCTTGACGTTTCACAACGGTGTATTGGCTCCAAACTCCATTGCGGCATTTCGATAAAATAAACGTTATGAAGAAATGGATCTAAACGTATATAATAACAAATTTAATCAAATTATTAGCTTTAATGGTCTTCGACAAAATGGCCAGCCCTTATTCTTAAGTATCTATACGTAGGGATATCTTTAACTGTATATATTTAATAGAGGCACAATTATCTAATAATAATGTAATTTGTTGTACGTAAATAAGTAATTACTTTTATAAGCTGACCTATCAATAACAGAATAACCTATCAAAAACAACACAGAATCGCAAAATTTTTGTAGATAAAATTGTTATTTTGTGGCTATCATAGATTATAAAAAGTGATGATTACAGATATAAATAATCACGATAATGTAATGGAATTAATTAATATATATTATTACTGTTACTGTATAATCTAATACTCTACATTTGCACACGTTTATAATTTCTTAAGATATTTGACATATACCTATATAAATGACATATAAGTTTTATAGTATACTATTTTGTTTTCTACGAAGAGTAGTAAAATGATTGGTCATTAGTTTATAAAATATCGGATAAAAATATATATGTATTTTTAATCATATTATAACTTTGTTTACATAATTTTATTTTACTGTTCTCGAATCAAACGTCTTTATAAGACGTTTAAATTATTATATAATTTTAAGTTATCATATAATATTATTTACATAATTTGATTTTACTTTTTATGAATCAGTCGTCGTGCAAATATTATTGGAGTAAATAAGTATTGTCTTAAATGGCCTTACTTTGTTTTTTTTATTACATTTAAGGTCAAATGATTGCCTGCACCTCGTATGAAGTTTAATTCTTTAATTGCTACAAGTATAATGATATAAATAAATATCACGTAAGCCTCTCACATTTAAATCTTAGGAACTTATTTTTTACCTTGTGCGGGCATTAAATAAAGAAAATAAGGATAAAAATATGAAAAAAACTATTTATAATCAACATCTTTACTTAAGAATGTCATGCGAGAACAATAATGAAGAAATTCTCATATATAATTTACACATAGATTTAATGCAAGTATTTTCTCCTATTCCTTAAAACGCGGATAATAAACAATGGACAAATAACAGAAACTATATAGTTTCTATATGAATATTAAATCTCTTGTTACTTTTTTTTAAATCGGTCAAGCAGACCAAATTAAGCAACAACAATAGTGCTACAAGTATTGATGATCTTTTACAAATACCTTCACTTTGATTATCTGGCTCGAGTTTCTACTTGTACACTTATAAAAAAGTGTCTTACTCTACTCTTATACCTACTCTATGACGACAGACGACATTATTAAACAAATTAACTATAGGAAGCTTATTTGCTGATTATAATGACACAACTAGATCCTTTTGTTTGTTATATCCTTAAATGGATTATCAAATAATAAAATACTATTTACAAACTGTATTATTTTTAAAGAATATCGCCTGAACCGGATGATTTGAGAGAAATCTATAATAAAATCCGTTTTATATCATATAAGTATGCGATTATATAATAGAGGCAAAATTTGTAGTGTAAGATATTTCTTAAAGATTTCAAGTTACATGAAAGATATGCTCCAAGACTTTCTAATTTTGAAATTAACTTACGTATACTGTATAAATGCATCTTACATTTACTTTTGCGTTTTATGAATGGGTTAACAATATATGTATATAGACATAAGCTCTACATACGGTACAATAAGAAAAAATATTAATAATTAAATGATAAAGATATAAGATAAAATAAATCTTATCTTCAACTATTAACTAATTTTATACAATATTACAAATTATTATTATTAAAATTTTTAAAGGTCAGGTCAACTAGTAAATTATGCCGGCATAAAGATATGCTACAGGCTCATTTACATATTTTATTTTGAGTTTCATTTGTTCTATTATCAAAGCAACATTTTTGTTATTTTAGTGTGAGCAAAGGTAATTATATCATATTTATCATATTTTATTTTATTAGTTTTTATCATTTTTTTTATTTTTATAGTTAAAACATGACTAATTGGAATTAAATTTAAAAACATTTCATTCATGTTTTATATAAAAAAAATAAAAAAAAAAAAATCACTTCAACTTTAAAATTATTTTGATAACATAAAAATATTACCAACATTATTACCAAAAGGAAAAAATAACGCATATTGATTCTAGTATATATTAAACAAAAACAATATTATGCAAGTAAGATTCATTTTATTTTTGATAATTCCGCTTTAATATTATCGCGATAAAAATTAAAAAACATAAGATGAATTAAAAAAACATCAATTAAAAAAAATAAAAAAGAAACTCACCTTCAACATTAAACTTTATTTTTATTTTTTATTTATTTTGTTATTTCTTAAGAAAATCGTTTCAATTAATCACGCATAAAGTGTATGAGGAGGATTCCGTAAGCGTACACGGCCGACAGCGACCAGCGAGGCGACGTACCGACTGTGCTTGTCCACGGTGTCGAACGGAAGACGGAGCCCGGTGGGGTACGCCATTGTACGCACGGCGGCCTGATAAGCCGTGGGAGATAGAAACAACATCTCTCCATTCACACCCGAATAGAAAACACTGAAACACGATGGAAAGTCGTAATTGTACTGTGGGTTACGACGCATAATTTATTCTATAGTTGCATTATATGCTTTAAAGATATGTCGGAAGAGATCATTTTTGAGTTATCTTTTTGTATTATCATTATGACTCGTGTATATCTCGATCGTTGGAAATCGATCTAAATTCAATTCCAAAGTTTTTTTTATCTAAATTTAATTCTTTAAGTGTGGGTTATATAAATATTAAATACAATTATAGAATATGATTAAGTATTTCTAATAATTATAATTAATTATGAAATTATTATTATATTATAAGAAAAATATTAGTTGTGGATATTTTTAAACTATATTCAATGATTATATTTATAACTAGCACCCGCTTGTACTACACAATAATTTTATTATTTGAAATTAATTTCATGATCTAATAACATTATCATTTTAAATACAATATCCATACATTGATAGAAAAAGTTTCAGCCAATTAAATTAAATCCTTATTTTGTAGCAATATTGCCGCATGGAATTCTTTATTAATAAGTTAATTAACTCTTTTCCTTTTTTCCCTTTTGATTTATAAACCGGTTGGAATAAAACAATCACGTCGTCGGCTAAAAGAGATTTGTTTATTAAGCTGCCTGCGTTTAAACATTAAAGACGAGGACAGGGTACGTAGTTCACACCTTTCCCTCTAGAACAGGAGAACAAGATACTGTAGGTCCTTAAGATATAGAGGCATATTCTGAAGGATTACTAAAGGCTATATAACATTGCGGTGTATAAATAATAATAAATATTCAATTTCGTTCGTTTTAAAACAGTCTTTGTGATTTCAAAATAACCGTGTTGTGTGGATGCAAGTGCATGTGATTATTTAACGTTACCAAAATACTACCACTTTCTATTTATCCGGACTAATCTCCAGAACAGCTGAACTGATTTTTATGAGGCTAATTTTACTGACCGATAGAAGGGATTATGGAATGACAAGGGTAATAAAAAAAGCGGGCGAAGCCGCGCATGGGCCACTAGTAATTAATAAAGTGGCTAAATATTCAAAAATTTAAACTGGCTGGCTACACGTTAAATTATGGAATAAAAACAAGATCACTAGATGACGTCTTAATATACATACCTACGTATCTACTAGCTTACACAATTAATTTTAGTCGACCACTCCAAAAGATCACTTTTTAGGGTTCCGTACTTATAAAGAAAAAACGGAACCCTTATAAGATCACATTGTTGTCCATCTGTCAAGACTATTTATCTCAAGATTGCTTAGAGGTATCAACTTCACGTTGTATCCCGCACACAACAGGGTAGGTAGGGTAGGTAGTTAATTTTATACAAAATAAGTGCATACGCCAACAACTCTTAAGGTTGTCAAAAAATCCTCAGTGGGCGAATCCGAATCGCACTTGACTGTTTTTTTTTACAAAGAGTGTGACTTATTTATTAAATTTAAACGTGTTAATTTCTAGATTGTGTGGTACAGTTAGTACGTTACAGATAAATATACCGTCTGGCATAATAAAATATACCCTCAGAGGGCGAGCCCGACACGCACGTGACCGATATTTTTGTATGTGCATAAGTTACTACACTACTACTTATATTGTATGTATAACTGACATAATTTTCAAGAAGGGAATGATGTACCCGAATCTATTAAATCGTACCATTTTCATATCTTTACATTTTGGGCCCAATAATGTGTAGTGTTGATAGAGATGACTACTCAAAGCGGAAATAATTAAGCGCTTTTCATTATCGCGCTAAAATATAAACAACAGCTTAGAACTCAGAAGCCTTCATAGTAATTGTGTCACCTGTAGCACTTGGCTGAACCTGGCATCTCTGGAGAATTTCTTCAAAGTAATTGGATCAGACGCTTATACCTCAAAGACTATACCACGATGCATAGTAACAATGATTCAACTCAGTTAGACTTCACTAACCGACGAATTGATAATATTTTAGCATAACTATACTATCCAATATTTGTGAACCTGTGCCTTTATACAAAAGCATGATGAGCCCACCCCACTAATCTAAGGTCTGAGACCTTGCCACCCCTGCTTTTCAGCATAATTTGCACAAAAACGAGAACAAGTCCCAGATGTGTGGCCTACCATATTTGAATCATCATATCTATTAGATATCTTCATTAATCTTTGGTTTTATGTTTCCTCTTACATTGCGCATAACTTATTGCTTCCCGCCGTTTTCGACAAATTCAAATACACAATATTCTTTATTCAAATAGACTGTTGCAAGCACTTTTGAATCGTCAAATGAATATAAAGCTATCACCGCACCGCGCGAAAGGCAATTCTGCTGAGAAAAGCCGGATAGGATTTCAATAGTTGCATTTTTAAATATTGAAGAATTTACAATTTAAAATTAATCCTTTTATTTGAAAACTAGCGGCTCGCCCACGGCTTCGCCCGCTTAAAATACATGATTATTGATTTAATAAGCAGAATTGATTCACAACAAAAATGACTTCTAATATGATTTTTTTTACGACATTATCGTCAAATAATTTTTAATTGTTTTAAATAAAAGAATACGACCATTGTTGATATTTGATATTTATAAAAATATACATAAAGCTAATTATTTATTACACGTATATATTTTTGTAACTTTATGTTCTGTTTACCTATATAATATACTCTGTTAAATGTGCTGATGTCAGTGAATAATTTAATTTACTCATTCAGAAACAGCCTTCAATGTTAAATTATTGATTTGAAGGATTCATAATATTCTTTATAAAAGAACTGTAATAATTGCATATTAACTCCTGTACAGTTTTTAAATTAGTTACATATATTATATGAACGAACCAACCACAAAATCTTTGTATTTACTTGATATTTCTTTCAAGATCGTTCTTTATCTCTGTGTAGAATTAATTACGACTTAAACTTAACTGTTATGATTTATGAAGGTAATCTCCACTAACAATTCAATTTTGTTTACCTAACTGTATAAAATATTATATAATAGTGCTTCAAAAATATATATTTTTATCAACAATCATATAAACCAGACGTTTCGAATGTCATTCTTTAGGCAGGGTCATACCAGCGCGATTGCTATATAATATTCGCTGGCAAAGTAATGCCATGAGTTCATTCAAATGACGATAACTTTTTTTTTAATGAACCAATTTTGATGAACTAAACTTTAGTACTCAAGTTGAGTTAAAACAAAGCAATTGGTAAAATTTTCAAGTAAATCGGTTCAGTACTTTCAGAGAAAAATGCGGACAAAAATATGTCGACAGACAGACAGACAGACAGACAGACAAGAAATTAAAAAAAAATCTTTTTGCTTTCTATTATTCTTTTTAAGTGTCCCTCTATCCATTTCAGTCAAAATTACTAAATGTACAGACAAAATATTTTTACTGTCTTATTATATATAGAGATTAATGGGATCCCACATGTGTAAATTCAGCCCTGCAGGTGTAGTGACTAATGACGAAGCGAAGAATAAAAAAAAACACTGTTTCGTATTTGGTGGCGGAAAACAACGCCGCGCTTTGCCTGAACACCAGAGCGAAGAAATGGAAATATAAATGTAAATAAATATTTTAATTTCTCAAATTGGGATCGAGCCCACAACCAGTCGCATTACAGTTACACTTTGTGCCCCTGTGCCACTATTAGCCTCAAAATACAGTACGCTAGCAGTGGCGTAGTGAGGAGGGGGGGGGGGGGGGGGGCAAGGGGGGTCCTCTTGCCCCGGGCGCTACTCACATAGGGGCGCCAAACGGTCCGAAAAACTTTTTAACTTAAATTTTATTTAAATATCGAAATTATTTAAATATGGTTATTTACCTCAAATTAAATACAGGCGAAAGAAAACCTTTTTGTAAATTTGCTTTAGCAAGAAATAAAAGGTTATTATTTTTTATATTATTTAAAAAAAAAAATATTTAAAATATGTAAAAATCGCGACAATTAAAGATTTTATACGTTTCTAGAGTACCAATTGACGCATATAATAATGCGCGTTGGCGTGGCCATAGTAAAGTGTAGGTATGTCACTAAAAGTATAAACATTGTCACAAAGACATGGTAGTGTGCGGAATAATTTTTAATTTATTGATTTAATGTACCTTATAAGCATTACCATTGAAAAATGTTAGCATTCTGTACTTCTTCTACATGTAAATTAAAAAAACCTTCTAAATGCAAAAGGGGAATCAAGGATAAAATGTAAAATCATTTAGAGTTAGATCCAGATTCAGGTTGTACACCTACTGCTTCTAAACTTTTATGTATTAACACAACACAACAAATACAAGACTCTGAAGAAGATGGTCCAAGTACATTACAAATGCTAAATCTGTGTTTACATCTGATGAAAAGCCTAAAAAATACATCAGAAAGACTTGTTGTAATTCCGGACGTTCTGAATTACAAGGATGAGACTTATTTAAAATTTAACAACAATTGTCCTATAATATCGGACCAACTTCTAAGAGAAATGAATATTTTTGAACCTAGCACATATCAAAACAAAGCCAGTTTAAATGAAGTAATAACATCGACTAATCACCTAATGCCAACATGTTGGTTTTCTCGACGAGTCAGTAATGAAAATGAAGGAACTGAAGTTAACCGATCTAGGTTATTATATTTACCAAAAAATAATGCCGCGTATTGCTTTTGTTGCTTACTATTTAGTACACCAAATTTCACTACACAATCATCTTTCGTAACATCTGCTGGTTTTAGTAAATGATAGGAAAAAGATAAATTCATTAGCCATGAAAGTCCAAATCCCCCAAAATTACTTACAGCTTGGAAAGAGAGATAACGTAGATTAACAAGTAAAACGAAAATTAAAGTAGCGCACATTCAGAAAAAAAAGAACGATAGCGAAATATATTGCAAAGAATATTAGCTTGTATGAGGTATTTAATTATGCAAAATCTTCCTCTGCGTGGCCATGTTGAACATAGGAAACCTGCTATCTTTGTCCAGACTTGTAGCTCAGTTCGATCCGCGACTAGGAAATCATATGAGACATGCCACAGAAATTCCAAAAACTATCTCATATTTATCACCACAGATTCGAAATGAATTCATTCAACTTCTGGTATCTACAGTTCGACTTCAAGTATCAAAACATAACAAAAGAAATAATGAAATTTTGCTTGATTCAACTCCAAATATCTCTCATAGTGAACAAATGTCCCAAGTCATTAGGTACATAGAGGTTGATTTTATCAATAAAAAAGTTTCTATAAAAGAATCTTTTTTTGGGTTTTATCGGCATACATGCCAAAAAGCAGGATTGATCAAAAATACGATTTTAGATAAATTAATTTCCCATGAAATTTCACTTACAAACTGCAGATCACAATGTTACGATAATGCTGCCGTGATGGCAGGTCACACATCTGGCGTTCAACAAAGAATAATAGAAAAAAATCATAAAGCATTGTTTGTAAATTGTGATAAACATTCATTGAATTTGGTAGGAGTTACTGCAGCTAAATAATAGCCAATTGTTGTTACATGTTTTTTAATAATTGAAAACATATATCTCTTTTTGTCATGTTTAACGTTGCGATGGGAATTATTAAAAAATGCTGTAACAAAATCTGTCAAACGTGAATCTGAAACACGATGGAGTGCCAGAATACAAGCGGTTAGCGTTATCGTAGATAGGATAGAATAAATAATGTCTAGACATTGAAAATTTATTAAACAAGGATAATGTTGATAACGACCTTGAAAAGTGTTAAAAATCGGAAGCGGGTAACGTTTTTAAAGAAACACGTTAAAAACACACATCGTCTATATGATTCTAAACTATTTTGAAAGAGATACTACGTAATTGCAATAAGTGATATGTATCACCTACTACCAATACTTCACACTAGTTTCCTTCCAATAGGGGCCGTTACTTACAAGCGAGTGCCCCCGATTGACACAATTCCACTGCTTTTATAGTTATTTTCCACCTAAATCTACCCTCTTTTACACGAGTACGCTAACAAAAGGTTGTAAAGATTTCAGTGAATTTTACAATACAGATTTCAATGGAATAGAACTCTTTATCGAAATATGTGACTGCAAAATGTTACTCCCCAGTAGAAAAGAAAGTGAACCTAAAACCCCATTAGATTTGCTTACTTTTATAATCTCGTAAGGAGAAGATGTTTTTCCAAATCTGAGAGTTGCACTGCAAGTTCTTCTGACTATCTCAGTATCAATTGCTATCTAGGATCAACGATGGATCGCCTAAGTAAGCTCGCATTTTTTAGTGTGAAAAGAGAAAAATTTGAAATGAATTTCTTGTCTGTCTGTCGACATATTTTTGTCCGCATTTTTCTCTGAAAGTACTGAACCGATTTACTTGAAAATTTCACCAATTGCTTTGTTTTAACTCAACTTAACTACTAAAGTTTAGTTCATCAAAATCGGTTCATTAAAAAAAAAGTTATTGTCATTTGAAAGAAGTCGTAATTAATTCAACACAGAGATAAAGAACGATCTTGAAAGAAATATCAAGTAAATACAAAGATTTTTTGGTTGGTTCGTTCATATGATATATGTAACTAATTTAAAAACTGTACAAGAGTTAATATGCAATTATTACAGTTATTTAACAAAGAATATTATGAATCCTTCAAATCAATAATTTAATATTTAAGGCTGTTTCTGAATGAGTAAATTAAATTATTCACTGACACATCAGCACATTTAACAGAGTATATTATATAGGTAAACAGAACATAAAGTTACAAAAATATATACGTGTAATAAATAATTAGCTTTATGTATATTTTATAAATATCAAATATCAACAATGGTCGTATTTTTTTATTTAAAACAATCAAAAATTCTTTGACGATAATGTCGTAAAAAAATCATATTAGAAGTCATTATAGTTGTCGATCAATTCTGCTTATTAAATCAATAATCATGTATTTTAAGCGGGCGAAGCCGCTGGTCTATAATATTCTAATATGATTTTTTTACGACATTATCGTAATTTCTATAAGAATTTTTGATTGTTTCGAACTAAAAAATACGAGCAATGTTGATATTTGATATATAAAATATACATAAAGCTAATTATTTATTAGACGTATATATTTCATAACATTACTGATTAAATGTGCTGATGTCAGTTAATAATTTAATTTACTGCTTCAAAAACAGCCTTAAATGTTGATTTAATGATTGAACGTTATTGATTTGGGTAATGATTCATAATATTCTTTGTAAAATAACTGTAATAATTGCATATCAACTCATGTACACTTTTAACATATATTATTAGCTAAATGTACAATTGGTAAATATGTAGTTATTACAGTGTACAAGTAGAAAGGATGTTTTTAGGTATTTTGATACTATATATTTCTTTCAAGATCAAATCGTTCTTTATCTCTATGTTGAATTAATTACGACTTTAACTTAACTGTTATGATTTATGAAGGTAATTACCACTAACAATTCAATTTTGTTTACTTTATTGTATACTAGCGACCCACTCGCGGCTTCGCCCGCTTAAACTACTGAATTATTTATCTAATATACTGAATTGCATTCCTTAAACAAACGACACAAACAACAGAATACTTAAATGGTAAAAATCATAAACAACGTAATAGGTAGTCTACCTATTATTATTTTATGTAAACATATTTAAACGAAAGATTGATGAACGAAAGATTGATGATTGATGATTATTTAAAGAGCTCCAAAATATGTGCAATTGTTTCTAAACCTACTTTACTAAAGAGCTAGCATTGAAGCATTCTCTAGTCCAGCTCCTTTCTTCTGGCGCTGGGGAACGGCATCAAGGCCATCTGGCCGTGGTCTCGAGCGGCAACCATCAATATGGGTGCGCCCTTTGGCCCTAGGACTGTGTACCTGCCCTAGACAGATACAGAGAGAGTTTTTTGGTGGGAATGGAGGGATAATGCTGTGTGTAAGGGATAAATGAAACATGAGTCGATACAGCTGTGTATGGCCTGCGTTATGCATTTATGATGACAATTAAAAATGGACAGACGGACAACAAAGTGATCCTATAAGGATTCTGTTTTTTTCTTTTGAGGTACAGAATCATCAAAATGAATATTTTTTTAGTTTGGTTATCCACGCTGTTGTGCACTAAATAATAGTAATTTTAAGTCTTTTGGAATTAATTTGATTGAGCTTGCAAGAATAGTCATATTTAAAAGAAAAATGTTTATTTATTTCATATTTGTCTAGGTAAACTGTAATTGCGCGCACACTGCAAACGTAATTTTTCCTACATAAATTCCAGGTTAAAATATAGATTACATATTAGTACTAATACAATAACAAATCTATCATACACAAATTGCAAGAACTACGTGGCTGCTTGAGAAAGTTTCAACTTATATTGGAGAATATTAAATATTGAAATCTTTGTCGAGTTTTTTCTGTCATCACACAAACAATAATTGAAAACTTAAGATTTCTGCGCAATTTATGCTTTGAGTACAGGAGTCACGCCACTATGACGCGGTTGCGTCATCAATTTTTATTATTCTACCCTGCAACTTATTTGTGAACGATGATATAAAAGGCTGCACGGGCGTTGTACATTCAGTCTTGGCTCTGGTGTGGGTCGGAGCACTACTCGTGCTCCACCACTGGCTAACCTCGACTCGACAATTAATTATTTGATTAATTAATTGTTATTTTAATTATAAATGTGGTTAAGACCTATTTATAATTATCTACGTGAAGTCTTGGCTCTGGTGTGGTTCAGAGTACTACTCGTACTCTGCCACATAACCTCGACTATTCGGGTAATTGGTTATTTAGTTAATCAATTATTATCGTAGTTATGAATGTGGTTAATACCTATTTGTAATTGCTTACTTTAGAAATCATTCAGTTATTTATGCCTTCAGCTACTATTTGAAACTACCTTGCTAAAAGTATTTATGTTAAAATTGCTTTTTGTACATATGTCATGTGTTCACATGTGAGTAGAACAAAACTACTAAAATCCATGTAACTGAAGTAAAATCCATGTACTAAAAGTAGTTTTATTTAATATTACTAACACAATATTTATTTATAGTGGCAACAACATGTCAATAAATACAAAATATTCAAAATATTATTTACATTTCGTAAAGAATTACGAATATCACTCACGTAAGAGCCAATGTGTTATGAATTACCTAAACCTTAAAAAAAATAGTATTTTTTTTTAATTTAATTATATACTAATTTAATTTAATTATGTTAGTATATTAGTATATAATTAAATTAAAAAAATTAAAAAAAAAATAAAAAAATTAAAAAAACGTTTTATTTAATTATTTATAACACGTTATTTAAATAAATAATATTATCGTGTTATAAATATAACACGTTATTTATTTATAACACGTTATTTATTTATAACACGTTATTTATTTATAACACGTTATTTATTTATAACACGTTATTTATTTATAACACGTTATTTATTTATAACACGTTATTTATTTATAACACGTTATTTATTTATAACACGTTATTTATTTATAACACGTTATTTATTTATAACACGTTATTTATTTATAACACGTTATTTATTTATAACACGTTATTTT
>JAATLQ010022773.1:68275-91107 GCA_013421005.1 Heliconius erato x Heliconius himera | reverse complement strand
TCCTCTAAATGTTTTTGTTCGTTTGATAACACAAAAACGGTTTATTATCAGCAAATGTACTCACTTTACTATCCCTTTCTAGTTCAGTCCTGAGCCATTCAAAGTCACTGTACCGCCGTCTCACACTGGATTCTTTTACTTTAAATACGGGAAGGTTGGTCTGGAAGCAGGAAATAGAATATACTAGAGCAATTATCGGCAATCAGTGGCAGCGGCCTGGTTTTAACTGACGATACGCCCACAAAAACTGACTTGTAAGATTTAACATTCGCAGTATAATCTAATTATCGTATAAGGCATTGGCTGCATCCTGCACCTACTTACCCTCATGCGAACTTCGTAATCCGTGTAGCGTTTTTTCCCAACTCCCATCGTAACTGGATTTACCACGTCAATTTCTAGGAAGTTCGCTGGAGCTGCGTACGCGTCGTCGAGCGTCTGTTTCTTAACGTTTAGGCGTCTGGTCGCATCTGCCGTCGTATCTTCAGCCATCATAGCTTTTTCTTGATACAAACAATCACAAACCACTAAGACGGTTCTCTAATCAAAAAGCAAATGAATTTGACGTGAATGCAACAGTATTTGACGTTTGGAATCAGTGTTGTCATATCATATTCGAAATTATTAAAAAACTACTAATCACGATATATTATTCACAGTAATGTCTTAATAATGTCAAAAGTGAAATGTGAAAATATTTAATAAAACAATTTAATCATTCATAAGTATTATTTAAACAAATATTAACATATATTTATAATAAATATGTATTTTAATACAAAATTCAAAAACTACCATATTAGTAGAAAATATAATGAATGAAGTTAGCTATAATATGTAGGCGTATTTGTTTATGACGAAACAACAACTATGACTAACACGAGCACATTAAATGCGTGCGTCACGGTGTGACGTGTTTTACAACACAATTGAATATTTATGAACATCTCTTTAGACACATGCTTTATTTTTTGCATATTTTTGAATCACTATTTTTTTCTAGTACTAATTATACACAATAACTTTTGTAATGAACGTATGTTTTAAGATACTGTCCATATTTATTGTAAATAGAGTGGATATTACCAACATACCGAGCATTTGTTACAGTAATTAATTCATCGGGGTGCATTCCGAACATAACAATGGAAGGGAACCTAGTGGTAAAACACTCCATTCCCATGAAGACAGACGTCAATTCATAAGGCATTGCGTGTTAAGTGACGGAACACAGACCATACGGCCTTCCCTATTACTACGCCCATGCTCAACACAACGCTTTACCTCGTCACCAGAGCAAGAAAATATAAAATACTTGTTCAACACTTGTTGTATTCTTATGCCCCTGTGCCCCTTATGGCCCCACGACGGCCTCAACAACTTACTACTATAAAAAAATGGTATAAAATAAAACAAGACATGTAAACCACACACACTATATATTTTCATATGCAACATAATATATAATAATTTCTACATAAACTGGCTCATAGGATCTTCCTCCCGTCTCCGTTTCATCATGTAAGCCTCCATTTCCTGTTCGGATGGTTCTTTAACTTCATACATACTATTGTATGGCCGTTTTCTTTCATCCACTGATAATAGATAATCTGCATGCTTTTGGCTTCTTTCTTCTTTTTCTAGTGCCTGTGGAAAAAAATATTATTTAGTTCAATATAGGGAAGGCCGTTGGAGCCCAGCGACACTGTGTGTAAATGTGACGGTTGGGGGTTCGTCTCACACTACTGGGAATAAATGATTTTCATTTCGCTCTAGTAAGTACACAAGACAAGGTAAATATTAAACGGAATGTCCTAACATTAAGTCTGTTTACTCTGCTATACGCCGGATATAGCGTAATCGCCTATTCTGCGTTGTCAGAGAAAAAATTGATGTATTATATGGGAGGATTCACACTATATTGACGGTCAAGGTTCGATTTCCGACCGAAGTTCGCGTAGGAGTGGAAAGTTGAGGGCGGGGGTCTATACATATGTTTATGTCTGTACATTACGGAACCTAAGAACTTTAAATTCAAACATATAAAGGTAATGGATAAAGAACTATATTATTAACATGCCTTTTTCAGTTTGTCCTCATCACGTTTTCCCTTCTTCTGTTCCCTCTTCTTCTTCTTCTTCGTTTTCTTCTTGTCTTTCTTCTTTTTGCTGGACTTCTCAGTTTTCGTTCTTTTGTCCTCTTCGGAGTCGGAACTGCTTTCAGAGCTTGATGATGACGAGGAAGATGATGATTTCTCAGATTTTTCTAACAAAAAAATATTATAATTTTAATACTTTAATATAATATTTTTAATATCAATATATTTTTTTTCTAATGCCTGTGTATATAATTTTGATATATATTTTAATTTTTGTTTTTTTTTTTTATATTTATTTTGATATATATTTTGTGTAAATAAAACATAAAACATGAAAAAATCGTAATATTGTTGTGCAAGGGACACAGCAAATTTTGAAAGTACTTTCAACAAGATTTAAGAATTTTTAAACGTTTTTAAAGTGTTATTCCACACTTAGGAATTGTTTTCTAAATAAATAAGATTTAAGAAATTTCAATATATAACATTCTAAAACACAACCTTACTATTTGAGTGACAAAAAATAGACTAACCTTCTCTCACTGCCTTCTGGCTGATTCCTTCCTTTGAGGGTTCAGGAACTTCTAGAATCACCGATTTTCCGGCTTCACCCACACAATATGACATCTGGGACAAAAAATTGCAAATATAACATAAGCACTAAAGCCAGTCTTGGCGCAGCGGCACAAGCGTGAGGCTGTAAACGCTACACAGGATGTGGGTTCGATTAACACTCAAGGAAAATAAAAATTATATATTTCCGTTTTGGTAACATTGCAATGACTAGGACGAAGTGACAGGAAACGGAAGTGTTCTAATAATTACACAATTTAAATTGTAAAAAGCTGTTATAACATATGATTAATGAAACTATGACTTTTATATCTCCACGCTGTATCCCAGCAGGATTGCACCACTGCGCCAAGACGGCCTCTTATTAAACTCCCTAGGCCTCTGTCTATTTGTGCATAGAACTGCAAAATATCCAAAAATTATATATATAACCTTATTGATGACGCTGTGCACGGTAAAACTCACCAGTTAGTGATTCTCAACAGTTTATGATTGCACCTTGAATTTGTAATTATTAATACTCTGTAATAGTCTGCTTAAATAAATAAATAAATAAAATTCATACAAGTATGACTTTAATAGTAATAGTAGTCCAGTATTAATATGTTAATAAAGTAATGGAATAGACTCCTCATTATATGAGCTTTTTAATGATATTTTACTTAAATAAAATTAGACTATTTTTAATGGAAAAAAATGGATTTTATTTTATGAAATGAAATTCAGAGCAATAAGCGTTAAGATTTTGTCTGAAAACAAATGATAGACATAGAATAGTACAGATAAATTAAAAAATAACCAAATCGTTTACCTGTCCGCTTGTAAAGTACTAGATTTTTAAATACTTTCTTATGTATATTAAATTTTAAAAAATCATACCTTTATAAAGGAATGACAGCACTTGTATCCCCACTGGCCATCCCTCCAGTACGAACCCCACACCGACGTGTGATTATTTATTAAGACATCTTCTTCATATTTACTCCTGCAGCCAAATCATTTATTATGTTAAAGAAATATAAAAATAATTTTAGCAGGAATATAGCACGATCCAAGAGCTCTTTAAGTTTTTTTATATGTTGATAACTTAGGGGCAGTGTGTAAACGCGGTGGTTATGGATTCGATTTCGACTCAGGGTAACGAAATATTCATTTCCCAGTTGTGATAAAAGTAGGAGCGGCACTACGTTCACACAATACGTTCTCTGTTTTTCTGAAAACAAAATAAATAAAAAAACATACTTAGCTAGTTGTTTCTCGGCCGCACCGGCTAGAGTACCGTCTCTGTTGTATCTGACGAACACTTCGCTCTGCGCCAGGAGGAGCTCTTTGGGCGGCACCTTGAGATGCTCTTCCCCACCATATTTGTCTAGAACTGATTGTTTTACCTGAAACGAAAAGAAAATCATTTCAATTACAATACTATCTGTCCTACTAATACTATTTTAAATTTGGAAGTTTGTGAGGATGGATATTTGTTGCACTTTATACTAAATATAATTTGGGCATACTTTAACAATAAGCTAATAAGTAAGTTTTGGTTGTCTTTTGATTTTCAGCAGTTCAGTTTTAGACAAATTAAATTTAATTTAAAGATATTATTTAGTTATTTTTAAACATTTTTAAAGTGTTATTCCACACTTAGGAAAGAACTCCTCCAGGAGGCGCGGGTTCGAGTCCCGCTACGTTCAAATTTTTATACGTTTTCTAAATAAGTATATTATTTAGTTTCTTTATATATGCTTGTGACTAAAAGCGACGACTGTGGGTTGGACTCATATTTGTGGGAATAAATAATTTTCTTTTCCCCGCTCTAGTAAATAAGACGAAGAAAAGCGCGGCTTTAAGTTGCTATACTCAACACCCTGTATTTAAAAAAATCAGTGGCGTGTGGAGAACAGAGTGTCTTAACTCTAGGTTCCCTGTGTCTACCCGGCTAAAAAAAAGGGAAATTTACCTGCGTCTTAAACATGTCCTTCTGCATTTCATACTGTTTCCTCAGCTGCTGCAACTTAGTGGGCTCGGCCAGCAGGTGCACGTCCAGTCCGCGCGCGCGCGCCTCCCACGCGAACAGCTGCGCGGCGGCGTGCGCGCCCGTGTCGCCCGAGAAACGGACGAAGTTCTCGCCCGCGTACTCGGATCTAAGTAGAGAAGGTGTTGAAATAAGTTTTGATTATGGAGTCTAAGAAACAATTGTGGTATTAAATGGTAATAATGAAAAGAGCAAGTTAGTTGCCAACTTGCGTGATGAGCAGAACTGATTTTGGAACCGTTGGTCCCAACACTAGTTTTAATATATATTTTAAATTAAATTTATTTTAAATTTAAATATCACATAATTTCATCTGTAAACATAGCATATATTTTTTTTATTGTTTTACACTGTGTTAAAAATAACGAAATTGACAAAAGAAATTATACGACAAAATGTAAAAAGGCGGCCATATCACTTTATCTTGTTTACATACTTTATTACTATAAACTAAAATTTTGTATAATATGACAAAAATATATACAATGTATTTTCATAAATAATCGCATTGGAAAAGAAGGAACAAAAATCGATAACGCCTTCCATGGTAAATGAACATTATAAAGAATTTATCAATTTGTACTAGTAATTCTTGAGATTAGCGCGCCCAACCAAAACAACTCCTCAGTTTTATAATAGCCATATCACTATATATACATTATATACAACATACAAAAAAATACAAAACTCACTCAGCAGCTTCAGGGTTAGGGTTGTCCCTCATGGATCTGGTCTTCGGATCGTAGTATGCGGAGTTCAAATCCAAATTTCTCAAATATTTGGCCGTATCCTCTCTTATACGTAAGTTACGCACTGTAATACGTTGTTTGGAATCCACCTGGAATGAAGGTTCAGTTTATTATAATATATAATAAAAACAATAAAAAGACACCTTGGTGGCATCTGTAAACGCGACGGTTGCGAATTCGTTACCCACTCGGAGAAGTGATTATATTTAAATATTTTTTAAACTATTTTCCCTATCTAATGAAAAAAAGTGTGACCTTGAATTCCATCATTCAACATGTAGGCTCAAATTTGAGATGAAGGCGGAAACCGGAATATATTTATATTGTTTTAATATTTTATTCCAAATAAAGTATAATGCTAAGAAGAAAAGTTACTGAAACCAATTTCAAACATTTTGCATAATGAGAAAAAACCTTTTAATGCAATGTCAGATGATTAATGTGGTGTAATATCTATTTAGCCAACAATACAAACAAAAATCTATATAAACCAAAAAAAAATTCAATACTCACTTTAGTACCAGGCATGTCAACCTCATCTACATATTTGTCTTCATCTTCACCTTCAAGATCTTCATCTTCTTCTGTAGCAGTCGGATCTAAGACCAAGTAGTAGTTGAGTGGCTTAAAGCCGAAAGCAAAGCTGCACTTGTCCTCATTACCAGAGTGAGGCAATGAAAATATTAATTATTATATTTCTTCAAGTGGAAATTGAACCCACGCATTGAATTGATTCAATAGTTTCAGTTCTTACAGGAAAACTAAAAACAATAACTATCTACACATATAACAGGGTATATAGAAAGTGAGGAAACTAGGAGGAAGACACTCCTTCTTCCATACACTAGTAAATTGTTGGCAGAGCAAGGAAATGAAAATATTAAATAAATAATACCTCTGCACTCCCCACTGCACCACAGCAACCTCATATTATTATAAAAAATAAACAAATATTTACCTTGTTCCAATTTCTTAGCTCTCAATTCCCTCTTAGCCTCCTCCACTTTCTGGTACTCTTCAAGGATGGCTTTATGTTGTTCCGGGTCATAGCCATTCCACCTGTCTCTTTTTCCATCATAACTTAGGTTTAGGTTAGGCTGATTGAATTCATCAGGAGCTATGCCTGCACTTGTGAATTTTGCTCCTATCTGAAATTTAGATAGTGATTTTGTTGATAAGGTACCTGTGGCCATAGATACAGTAAATAATATAGCCCGTAAATGCGCCTCCTCTTCATAAATGAACTAACCAATAGAATAAAATTTTCAAATTTATAATAAAATAAATAAAGCAAAATGGGGCCGGTCATGGCGCAGCGGCACGAGGTCTGACTGCAAAACCGACTGGTTGTGGGTTCGATCCCCACTCGAGGAGATGAAAAATTTCTTAAATTTATATTTCCATTTTCTTCGCTCTGGTGTCGACGTTAAGCGCGGTGTTGAGTTCTGCCACTCAACACGCAATGCCTCCAGAATCCGGCAGAAAGTGGGGAACGGAGTGTCTTAACACTAGGTTCCCTCTGCCTACCCTGCTGTGTGCGGGATACAGCGTAAAGCTAATTTAATTTTTTTTAAGTAAAATAAGTAAACTTATTTACCTATTTATCATAAAGAGGCTGTCATTGCACAATAAAATGGATTTAGATTAAAATTGCTATGGCTGTGGGTTCCATCTCCAGGTGGGGAAGTAATTATACTTAAATTATTATTTCCTTGTATAAAAAAAATTGTTATGTTAAATTCTAGTTATTTATTAACACATTGTATATAGAATCTTGGAATATTGGATTCAAAGTGAGAAATTAAGTATCTTACTGCTAACCTTTCTGCCTTCCAGTAAAAAAAGTAATATTTACACATTTTATAAGTCTTAATAAAATACTTACTTTTCTAGGTCTCTCTAAGCAATCTTTCTTCTTATGAGTCATGGCTCCACAGTTCTCGCATGCTCCTTTTCTATATTTAGTTGATACAGTTGCCTGTAAATGGATTTATAGCAATATTGAATTAACTATTAAAGTGTTATTAATTTATTTTTATTGTCTACTTATGACCCAAACTTTGGATATACCCAAATGGTCAGTGGATGTAATATTTATTAAACAGATGCAAGAAAATATGGAAAGGCTTAAAATTTTAAAATGACTTATCAATAAGTTTTAGATTTAAGAACTATTTAGAACTACACTTAAAATTATGTATGTAATAATTACTTACAGTAACACCTTTGTTATAATATGTATCAAGTTTTGTAAATTGTCCCTCTCTATCCTCTTGAGGCCGCTGATGTTTTAATGTAGGTCCTGCTGTCCCATAGTACCATGGGGCAGATGATATATATTGTGGAATGTGAGGATTTATGTCCTTGCCTGGAAAAATATGCAATAAGGATGATGTGTTGTTAGGGTTTATGAAACTTTTCTTTAAATTTTATTATGATTGACCGTATAATAAGAAGTAAAAAGTAAATATGAAGACAATGCTATAATAATATAAATATAAGTATTATTTTCATATAAGATTTAAGCATAAACTAATATTTACCAGTTTCATCAACAGCTGCGGGAGCTGTACCAGCTTTACGAGCTTCTTCCAATTCCTTAGCTTTCCTCCAATCCTCTCGCGATTTCTTCTTTGGCTCATCGTCATCATCGACAGTGTCATCTTTGTTACGCAGTATTTGAGATACTGCCACACGCGCGTTAGTCGTCATATTTAAAATAATATATTTGTATAATTATATTTTAATTTCTTTTACTTTAACTTCATAATAAACAACAACAACTGCGTTGCACTCAGTTTCGCAATTTGACGTATTTAGTTGTTTGACAGTTGATACCACAGAACCACAAAACACATATACCCAAAAGGTATGGTTGACATTTATCAATAAACGAAATTGATGGATCCACATTCCACATATAATAGTATCGTAAATTAATACAACTTTAAAGTGTCCATTAAAACTGTTGTAATAATTCGTTCGTTAATTTAATATTCATACGAGTGTATATTATATAGATATAATTGATAAGTATTTGATTTCATTTTTATTTATTTTAATCTTAAAAACATAACTTTGTCACATTGAATTAGTTTTTCCATATATTTTAGTTTAAATTGAGAGGTCATCGTTGCGTAGGGGCACAAGAGAATGACTGTAACGCAACGGTTATGGGTTCGATCTCCACTCGTAGGATTGAATTATTATTTAAAAAAAAAAAAAAAAATTAGCTTCACGCTGTATCCCGCACACAGCAGGGTAGGCAGAGGGAACCTAGTGTTAAGACACTCCGTTCCCCACTTTCTGCCGAATTCTGGAGGCATTGCGTGTTGAGTGCAGAACTCAACGCCGCGCTTAACCTCGACACCAGAGCGAAGAAATGGAAATATAAATTTAAGTAAATATTTCATCTCCTCGAGTGGGAATCGAACCCAGAACCAGTCGGTTTTGCAGTCACACCTCGTGCCGCTGCGCCACGACCGGCCTCATTCCTGATTTGAGTTTTATATATTTATTATTAAAATATATAAAATTCAAATCAGTTTCACGATATCTCCCGCAGCAGAGTAGGCAGAGGAAACATAGCGCTAAGACACTCCTTTCCACACTTTCAGCCGAATTCTGGAGGTATAACAAGTTAAGAGACGGAGCTCAACGATATAGATGTGGAAAGGCGTATAGCTGCCGGTAACAGGATTATCGGAGCCTTAGCTGTATTGATGAGACGGCGAAACATCAGCACAGCTGCGCGTTTGGCCGTACACAATGCAGTGTTAGTACCGACGCTGTTATACGGCAGCGAAACGTGGGTATTACAGAAGAGGACTTTGTGTTTTGTTAACAATTTCTTAGTGTTCTCTTCCTAGAACCTATCATTTTGTTTCTTAAGTGGACAAATCAATTTCTAAATATTAAAACATAATATATAATATTTTTAGTAATATTTTTTTAAACATACATAATTACCGTCTAACCGTTACCGTTTGGCATTAACCGTTTTAAAAAGGTTAAGGTGGGGCATGGCACAAAAAAGATTGGGAAACACTGCTCTATAGTCAAAGATAATATCCCGAAATTCCTAAATTAACGAGTTGGTTGGAGTTGGTCGAGCGCGCTTACCCAGATAAAAATATTGTTTAATACATTTTTTGTTTGCAAAATTAATTAATATCCCAAAAGATTTAAGCTACAGTTACCATGCTCATTGCTAGCACGAAAGCATATTATTATTAAGCAATTACTTATAGTAGCATGAGCCTCAAGCCATGGTTCTGAGCATGCTCGACAGCCGTTCGATTTTTAGGCATGCTGCAACACGGGGCTAAGGGGGCGTGCTTTGAGCGCGTTGGGACATGTTTGCTTATTGAGCATGCTATTTGTTAGTATTGATCAGGGGCTCGTGGGAGTGCGCGTGTACAACATCTCTGCAAAAATATTCATAATCCCTCTGGGGTGACGAAAACTCTAAAATTTAATATTTTATATCGAAACAAGGAGTGACTATGCCTTAATCCTTCTTATTTCTTTCTTGATAAAAGTTTTTGGATACATTGTATTGCATGATGATTGATTGTAATGATGATGATGATTTAATTTAACTATGTAGAGAGCCACAGAGGTGTAGTTTTACACGTTTTGATATAATATCGAGTATCGAAGTTTCCAGCCCGTGCTTAAAGAGCATATGTGTTCTATTATTTGCTTTAAGCACGCTTATGTTTAAAAAGGATGCTAAATTAATAATAAGCATATCATTTATTTAGTATGTGTAACTGTAGCTTTCTATTAATCGTAACGTCGTTACAGTATAGATTACTATATTTAAAAATAAATAAATTTTCCCTAAATATATATTGTAAGTGTATAATATATTAAATAATTATTTGTATATAATTCAGCCGGATGTAACCGCGCGGAGGCTATAATTATATATAATGTAGAGATATTTATGTCTACCTGCGTTACAATATTTTTTCGTTCTCCATAGATTATCAAGAATTAATTAAATTTTTAAAAGTATTTAAGTAAGTAGTTAGTTTACTAACTGCTGAAAGTTTAATCAGATTAAATTTATTTAATTTCGGGATCATGTATTACTTTATGAAATTTAATTTGAGTATCAAAAGAAATTTTATTATTATTTGTGACAACATGTAATGGGAATGAAATGATAAAAAACCACTTGTAGAATATAAGTTTATTCATAAATTACATAATTACAGGTTATGGTCAACATTTTAATGTCATATTTATAAAAGTGAAGATAAAAAAAACAATATTAAGATCTTTTTCAATTTACTTCGTTCGTCGTTTGTATCTGTGGTTCACGCTCCTGGCAGAACATTAATAGCATAAGCTTTTTAATTTTTTAAAGCTTGCGTCGCACTCTAAGTTTGTGATACGAAGGTCTTGGGACATACAGCCTTTCGTTGCTGTTAGCAGATTGTTCTAAGCTTTCTTCTAAAGGCTCAGGTCGTGGTGTGAATAGCTTTCGCCTACTCCGAGTTATACTGATAGAAAAATAATATATTAGCGGTAGCTTTTCTATTTCACGAATAGCACAATATTCAAAGGGAATCCAGCGTTAAGACACTCCGTATCTAACGCACCGCACAATTTTTCAAACATTGTGTGGCGGAACTCAACGCCACGCAGACGCACGCACTTTGTATACCAGAGCAAAGACATGACAATTATATAAATGTAATTATTCACTCGAATCCCACAATAGTCACAACTACAATATGTACAGTCCCACTGCACCACGAGCATGACGGCCTCAATGTATACCAATTGAGTGAAATATGGATTTTTTTGCGTTGAATAGTCATTTTTATGAGGCTTGAGAAGGTTGCGCATTCCAGTCTATGTATATTAAAGTAGAATTTGATTACAAATAAATGTGAATTTACCTAAAAAAAAATATTAAGATTTTGAATATTTTTTTATAACTACACTACAATGTATTTAAGTTAATTTGTTGTTGCAATTTTATTTATTTTAAAAAATATTTTTAAGGTTTTATGCTATTTTTTATTTGATTAAGTGTAGTTAGCAGCTTCTTTACATTCTTCTGCTACACTAGGGTAGGCAGGGGAATTCAGTTTTCAGATACTCCGTTTCCCACGTTATCAACAATTTTCGAGACATTTTGGGCTTAATGACGGAACTTAAAGCCGCTCTTTGTCTTATCAGAACTAGAAAATGTAAATAACTGTTTCCACGTGGGAATCGAACCCACAAACCTCGCGTTAACAGTCACACGCTGCGCCGCTATGCCGTCGTGCCGTGGCCACAACAAGTATTTTACCTTTTAGCAGGACAACTCTGTATACCGAGTACTGGCGGTAGATTCTCATTGTCATTCTTCTCAGGCGATGGTATATCTTTGAACTCTTTGGCGGGAGCCGGTTTATCTAATGTCACATCAGAAAACTCCTTCTGTAAATTTATTATATCTTTTAATTTCGCTTTTCCTATGTCTTTTTCATTTGTATCTGCATCTATATCTTTAGATTCATCTTTAGATCTATCTTTAGATCCATCTTCAGAATTATCTTCAGATGCGTTTTGACGCCGTCGTAATCTTAAATTCCTTTTTTTTGGTTTAGCTGTTTCACTTTTTGGTGGAGAACATTCCAATACTTTTTTTCCTCTTCTCGTTTGATTTTTAGGTTTATCTATTTTAGATTTTTGTCGTAAATTATATTTTAAGTCTTCATTTTCTGTTTCATTGTTAGTATTAGTAGTATCTATTGTACAATCTTTAATTTCTTGTGATACGAGTAAATCGAATTCGGTAGCTCTCGATGTTGTTATATCTTTATAAATGTTTTCAAATTCATCTAAAGTGTTATCTGTTTTAGTATTATTTATCTGTAATTGTGATTCATCATGGTTTACTTTTTTAATTTCATCCGTATTTTCTATAGATATTTTCGAAATTATTTCTTTATTTTGCGAATTGCCTTTATTACTTTCAACATCTACGTTATTAACTATTTCTTCTACTTGTTCATTGTCATTAGTTTCTTCAACATCGTTTTTGACATTTGATACTATTTCTTGATTATGTTCTATATCTACATTTTTACAAACAATTGCGTCTTTCGGTATTATAGCAACATTCTGAATAGATTTTCTGACATTTTCAATATCATCCTGTATTTTATTACACGCTTGAGGCGAATCGAGTGCTTCAAATAAATCTATAGAATCATTTTTGTTCTCACATATCTTGATTTTGTTTGTAATACTTTGTCCTAGCAACTTTTTGATCATACTGGGTTCAAAGTTATTAGTTACATCGTCTTTTACGATAGATGGTGAACGATAATCATCAATTTTAACTTTGTCATTATCATTATTACTAGAATTATTAATATTATCAAAATATATTTTCCTATCTTTACATTTAACGACGGTCGCCGGTGTTTCAGGAGACATAGGTACATCGTCACGACCAAAGAAATTACGTTTTTCTTTAAGCTTTTTAATATTGAAAAAGCTAGTGTCATTAGAGTTTGTATCTGTATCATTTTTTGTCGCTTCTTCTAACTTCTCGAATAAAGTTAGTGAATTATTACTTTGAGTATTCAAATTAGATTCTTTGATAGAACTTATTATATTATTAATAAATGTATTCGGTTTGTTATTATTATCTGTTTCTAATGCACTATCTTTAGCCATGTTATATTTAAGGGAATTTCTATTACTTTGAGATTTATTATCAATATCTAAAACGTTGTCGTCGTTACTTGAAACACAATAAGTAGCTCTACTTAATGAAATAACTATTTTCTTATCATCTACAATATGATCATTATTTTGTACAAAATATGTGTCTCTGGATAATTGTATATCTTTTTTAAATTCTATATCATTATCAACATCAATATTTACTTCAGTTGTAACAACTTCTGGTTCTTTATTATCGTTGGAACTTTCATTACTAGCACTAACGTCATTACCGGTTTCAAATGTACAATCATTACCATTACTATCATTGATATTTTCATCTTTTAGAGTACCAGTGGTTTTATTTAACACACTATTATCGGAATGGTCACTACTAAAACTATTTTCGTCGTTAATAGCACTCTGTTGTATCATTCTTGAACGATTTATGTCTTCTTTCTTAAAAATAGGTTCTAGGCTTTCATTGCAAGGATCATCATCGTCACTTTTTTCGTTGTCCGATAGGTCTACTACGTCTTCTTTAATAGATATATCTTCATCTGTTTTTTCTGAAACATAAACGTATGATTATATAAAAAATTAAATTAAATTGCCACACACAGCAGGGTGGGCAGAGGAAGCCTAGTGTTAAGACACTCCGTTCCCTACTTTCTGCCGAGTTCTGCAGGCATTGCGTGTTGAGGGGCGGAACTCAACGCCGCGTATATGTATGATTACATATTTTTAAGTAATTAGGTATCACTCGCCTCGCCGTAATTAAGTATCTGTCAGCCTCACTCGCAAGTTATATGCCAGTGAGGCTGATAGATACTTAATTACGGCGATCGTGGTGCAAAATCACAAACACACACAACAACAACAGCGCGACAACGCGGCGGTTGAGGGTTCGATTTCTACTCAGAGGAGTGCAATATTTAATGCTTTAATGTCCACGCTCTGGTAACGAGGCAAAGTGCGGCATTTTTCAGTTTCCGCCGATTTCCCGAGGCATTATTATCCGAAATTTCTTTATATATATGTGCGTAACATTTTAGATTGTTAAAAATATCTGTTCATGGTTAATCAACTTACCATCTCTCTCTTCTATACAAGCGCGTAAATGTTGTACTTCCTCCTCAGCTCGAGCTCGTGCCAACTTTTCAGCAGCATATTTTTCCTAGAGAATAAAAAACAATAAAAACATTATTTGCTATATAAAACTTTATTAGTAGAATTATCAATAGCTCGAAATTAAGCTAGACAATATATTTTTATTTTTATTTAATGTATTTCTAGTTTTCTTATAGTATAGCTGCTATATCACAAAATATATTAACTGTAGCACCACATACGGGGTCCAATTCTACTATCCAAGAATCTTTTAAGATAAAATTAAAAAAATTCATCAAAGATCCAATCGAAAGAAGATGTAGGGTGACAAGCACTCGTACAGAAGAATTATATATAATATATAAGTGTACTTTTTCAAATATTTTCATTTTGTTTACATGTTAAGTCATTTGAAAAAATTTAATATTTTCGTTTATTCGAGTCTCTGGTGTCGAGTCAAAACATGGCGATGAGTTCCGCCACTTCACACGAAATGCGTACAGAATTTGGCCGAAAGTGGGAAACAAAGTGTCTTTAGAGGTAGCCTACTACCTCTACTTACCCTCCTATGCGGGGTACAGCGTGAAGCTGACGTATTTATTTTTTAAAATGGAAGAATTACCTCTAAGATAGCATTTTCAGTCATCAGTTGATTGATCTGTAAGTAAAACCATAAATTTGTTAATTATAAATATAAACATATAAAAAGTGATACAAACATTAGTTCATATGAGCTTTATATAATAAATTCACACAGAAATTATTTAGCTTTTTAGCTTTACGTTGTATCCCGCATATAGCAAGATAAGCAGAGGGTATATAGTGTTAAGACACTTCAAGAATTTCTGAGTCATCGCGGCAGAACTCAACGCCGTGCTTTGTCTTGTTATCAGAGCAAAAACATGAAAATAATTCATCACTACGAGTGGTAATTGAAGCCACAAATGTCGCCAATATATGCAAGCGCTGTGCCGCTGCTCCACGGAGAACTAATAAAAAAGAAAGCAGCAAAGTTTTATAAGATAAAAAAATAGAAAATTTCGACATACGTCGATTAGAACGTATAGTTCAATTAACGACAATAGCTTGAACGGTTTCCAAAAGTCGTGGGTTCAAATTCTGCTACGTTCAAATTTTTATATGTGTGTTTCTTACCTAAATATGTAAGTTTATATTTTAATAAAGGATTCAACATGATAAAAATAGTAATTTAATTTTACCTTAAGTTGCATATTCTTTGAAGGTGTATCACCATTAGAAGATCTAACAGTTTTATTGAGACGACTTTCATATTCTTCCTCCATCTGTTCCATCTGTAATATAAAAAGTTTTATAAAATTTTGTAATATCCACCACCAATAATTAAAGATAAAATAAAAATAGTATTCTAAATATTACTATTAGGAACTAGGAACTCAACGCCGCCTGTATCTTACCAGAGCTCATTTATGCCCTTGAGTGGGGATCGAATCCACAACCGTCGCCATTACATTCACATGTCTTTGCTACATTGGCATAAAATTTCAAAAGAATTATTTAATTTAAATTTACACGCGTACTTCGTCCCGTAAAGTTTGTATCTGAGCTTCATAATACTCTTTAGTGATAGCCTTGGCCTCCTCCACCACTTCCTTCATGGTGTCCGCTGCTGACGCTTGCCTTTCCTCCATACAAGATTGCAGTTCTTTTATACGGGACTGGGCTCTGTTGAAAAAAAAACATTATATGATACAAAAAAAAAAAATAAGTGAAATAATTTACTTTATCCGAACTCATAATTCATAGCATTTTTATTTAGCAAAAAAACGATAACTGTTACATATTTTAAATATAACTTACTGAACCAATTCAAAGTGCAATCTTTCGTTGTCTGCTCTCAGTTTCATCATTTCAGTGCTGGATGTGATTGTAGTGTCTTGTGTACTGCTTTCCAATGAGCTTGGATAGTCTGATATTGTGTTGTTTATTTCTAAAAAAATACAACAAAAAAACTACAATATAATACATACTAAGCGCGGCGTTTAGTTACGTTTAATTATTTAAAATACGTAAAGTTTTATAAGGACTAACAAAACCTGTTTGTAAACATTAATAGTTATTTTTGGTTTTGGCATCACATTCTGAATGACAGTAAATAGCATAAATTAAAACATACGTATATCCTTTGCAACAGCGGCTAACTGTAAGACATGGCGGGTCTCATTAGCATACTCCGGGGCTGGATTAAGTGTGACCACCATACTGACAGCTTCACCTCGGGAACCAGATAAACCAGCGCCGAGTAGGCGTGTTAGCTTTGATTCTCTGAAATAGATAAAAATTATGAGGTGGTTAGAGAGCATTTGAAGCAGCTAGAAGAGGCATACGCCCTAAATCACATCAGAACAAGAGATATAATATAAAGAGATATAATATAATATAAGGACAAAATTTTTTGATTTACTTAAATTTAACTTTTTGGTTAATAATAGGCTGTATTATTATTAAAAATTACTTAAATATTATAAGTGTAACGAAAGCAATCAACTTAATATATTGAAACTAAGAGTAATACTAGAGAACTTGAATGCTCATAGTTCATATTTTAAAATTCACAATTTTTTAATCTAACATACATATTAAGTTTTTCTATATCAACTTCACGTTTTATCTCACGAAACAAGATGTGACTTGCAGAACAATCTGTTAATATGGCGTGTAGAGCGATATATGAAAATGATTCATTCCAACGCCACGCACGCACACACCTGTAGGGCACCAGGGCGGCAGTGGCCTGCGGGTGGTTCCTCTTGCGCAGCACGCGCAGGCAGCGCTCGAGCACGTGCAGCGAGGAGTTGATGGCGCGCGACTCGTGCATGCGCGCGCCCGTGTTGCGCGTGCGCGCCGCGCGCTCGCAGCCCGCCAGGTCGCACAGCCGCACGCACGACGAGCGGACGCCGTCCTCTACGGTCACAAACGTGTTGTACTCAATACTCAACTCAATCGATCTAATTAAATATTTAGTATTTGTTCTGGCGTTGAGTTGCACTACTCAACAAGAAATGCTTCCAGAATTGGGCATAAAATGGGACATGTAGTTGTTACACGCATGTGACTTTGGCCACAATTGATCTATAACTCAATATTTTGTATAATATATACAAAAAAATTAATACATGTACATTTAAAATTTAATAATATATAACTGAAAACTCACCAGTCTCAGTAATCATAGTAATAGTGAATATACAATGTGATCGTGACGACTGCGCATGTATCCCCGTCGCTGCTACTTGTAAGTTGTGCTTGCCGGCTACCATGACATCATATGCTTCTTCACCTGACTTCACAAATGTTTGAGTTGCTCCCTTGAAAATATATTGTAATTACTCTTTTAACCCACTGAATTCCAATAATATCAAACTTATTTCCTTAAGTCACTATTTATTATTTTATACCTTAACATAAACATTGCCACTTGAGTCTTCTCTTATAGCTAATTTTGAAGAATTTTTTCTTTCACCAGGCACCAATAAGTCATAAATACCTTCATTATAGATTTCTATAAAGGAGACCTATAAAAAAGGAATATTATATTAACAATTAAAACACCAAAATAAAAAACAAAACAAAATAAAAAATATTGTATATAATAATATTATAATTAACATTATAATAACATTTTAAAATATATGCTTACCCATACATAGTGTCTTGTTCTATTAGATAGGTCCATATTACTGGAAGTCAAATCACCAAATAACTGAGCACTCATTCTACGATATTTATCCCTGAGAGGTGCTGAAATTTGTCTAAGCCTTTTAACCCACTGAAAAGCACAAGTAATATATAGTATATATTAATAATTAAGTAATGAGGCCAGTCATGACAAAGGGGCATAAAGTGTGATTGTAAATGGACTGGTTGTGGGTTCGATCCCCACTTGAGGAGATGAAATATTTACTTAAATTTATATTTCCATTACTTCACTCTGGTGTTGAGTGTCTTAACACTAGGTCCCTCTGCCTATCAGCAGGGTTGCTGTGTGCGGGATACAATGTGAAACTGATTGTGACTAATTATTAATATTTAAATTTTGTTGTTATGATGAATAAATTTATTTTAAGCCCGTGTGGACAATGATCACCACAAACCAATACCATACAATACTCTGTCTTAGCTCAAATAGGGTTGGATTAGTCAGATTCTACTGTAGGTGTAGTTTACATGACAAAAATAATCCTTTATATTTATATTACTAATTTGTATACATACTTGTAACTCATAATTCTGTTCTGCATAGTTAAGTCTATCAGCACCTCTTTCTGCAGGTTTAAATTCTGGACTTTGTGCTGCATCAACTACTTTGAAAACATATTCTAGGGATCTTGGTACCAGGCCAGGTGATGAAACAGTGCCCATAAGTGTAAAAGTCTTTCCAGAACCAGATGCTCCATATGTAAGGAGAGTAAAGTTGTGCCCTTCGGGAAGCTTTTTTAGGTTATCTTTAACGACACTTTCAAATATTTCCTAAAAAAAAAAATTACAATGTTTTTAATATAAATCTCATAATACACATTCATATTCTAATATATTTAATATTACGAACCTTTTGGCTTGAATCTGGTCCAAATATATGAGAGAAAGTATACATTTTGGATACATTATGTTGAGTTCGTCTCCCATGTCCAGCAGTTGTGGTGTCCAGAGAAGTAATTAAGCATCGGTCGGATCGAATTTCGTAAAGACTACTAGGTTTATTGCACGGTTTTAATCTTAGATATACTTGAACTAACTCTGGTTCTTCACATTCTGAGTCTTCCTCGAATAATTCCAATAAGTTGGTACCTTTCTGGGGCCTGGGCCTCATAAAAGGGTTTGATATCACAGGTGGCCTAGGTTCAATAAAAGAAGGTATATCTCTTCTCGATATTTCGTTATCAGAATATCTTGAATCTAACATGATATTAAATAATATCTATATTCTATTTAAGCATTTATAACAAAACAAAATAAACAGCAACGATCAACGATCAACGGTTTACCATTTGATTTGAAAAAATCTGAATTCCCATCTATTATTTTTAATCTGTATTCTATTTCATATGTCATAGATCTGCAACAGATGCGAGCATATTTGATATTTTTAAGTGGATCTTTTTAAAAATTGTGATTTTAACTGAATCTTTTTTTAACATATATACTCCTATTGTGAAACATTGCCATATGTTATCGTATCTTTTTATTACTGTACAATAACCTTTTTAGTATGTCCTACATACAACATGACATTGGCGATGTGATTAGTGCTTAAGTCCGACTGGTACGTTCGAATCGAAACCCCGAAATCATAGAATAGAATAGAGAATACTTGTTTGTATATTGTCTGTGGTTCAAAAAATATTAATATTTCGTTCTTTTCCATCACTATACTAATCGTTCGTTCAATCAATCAGTCATTTTCTACAAATGTCGGATGAGTGCTTGTGTTTAGTTGCACTATTGTTTATTTATCTATTTACATAAAGTTAAACCATTGCCAACTGAAATGTGCCGCATTTAGCATCAATAATCACGCGTAATTGATATATTTCATTCTGTGCCTGCTCTTTTAAGCGTGCCATTGACGTAGCGAGGAATTTTGTGAAGATGTGATTATTATTCGTAATTGGCTTTGTGCCATCGCGATTTTGTGTGAAAGGGGTAAAATGGAGCTATTTGCGATAATTGTCCTATTCCTGTTCGTTGAGGGATCGCTAGGATTTTGTCCATCATTATGTTCCTGCAAAGGAAACAAAGCAGTCGAAGGAGTGCCATCGGATCCACTGCCGGGGGAACTCCTCAAGCTAAAATGCGGTGGCAGTCCTGCACAAATAACAGAGCTAAAAGAAATAGACCTCAGTAAGCTTTGGACTGTCGTCGTAAGCTTGTAAGTTGATAATGTTTACATATATCTCTAGTATTTAAATCAATAAACAAAGTTTTCTGAACAACAGGTGTTTAATGCATTTAATGTAAACATTTATATAGATGTGTATACTTTTTGAACTATGAATATAAACACACAAAGCAATTGAATTTAATTTTTAATGCATCCCTTATATCACATCTTTAATGCTACTCCATAATTACAATTATATTTTAATACTCACAATTTTAAATATTTTTTAGAAATCTATCAGGAAATGCTATTTCAACATTGTCAAGGGAACTTCATTTACCAAACCTGCAAAAACTGTAAGCAATAATTATCTTTCTTTATAATCTACTTTCTTATTATAATTATTTCATGTATATATCTGATATAAATTTCATTTTCCAGTGATCTAAGTAGAAACCAAATATCATTAATAGAATCAGATGCTTTCTACAATATGACATCATTACAGCGACTAGATCTTTCATATAATCAGATCAGCAATATCTATAAGGAGATGTTCAAGGGCCTAGTTAACTTAGAGAGACTCATTTTAACTCAGAATCATATATCAGTTTTGGGTGCTGGAACATTTGACTATCTGGTTGGGTTAAAACAAATGTAAGTATTTGTTATAAGTCATCAGCATCAGTGCAGGACTTTCTAACTGCAATTTTTATTACACTTTACACTTTAAAAATGTTTAAAAATATTTAAAAAATAGTATTCTCTCTTGCCAAACGATAATTCTTATAATTATCTTTCGGTAGCGGAAATTTGTAAAAATCTTCCCCTACAGAGATACTAACAACATAAATAAGTTGTAACAAGCGTATAAAAATTTCGACGTAGCTTGGCGAGAACGTATGGCTTAGTGGTCAGAGCGCCTGGTCGGTTTCCAGGAGGCGCGAGTTCGAGTCACGCTACGTTCAAATTTTAATATGTATTCTAAATAAGTATTTTTCTTTCCTAAGTGTGGAATAACACTTTAAAAATGTTTAAAAATATTTTGGATACTTTGTTCATCACTTCTGCCTAACATTGGGACAGTGTCTTACCAGAGGAAAAAATTAAAATTAAATCATTGTACATCATGGCAATTGAATTGGTTTATGAATTCATTTTATTTACACATGTATATTATGTTAACAAAAACACGAAATTGTTTTATTCAAAAATTATGAGATTAGAAAGATCCATCTTTTTTCAAAAATGGTAAAATTAATTAGCAGTCGGGAAAAAGAATAATAATAAAGCCCTATATTTTAAATTTTACTTTAAATTTCGAATGTTGTTAGCAGTGTTAATGGTACTTAATATTTAATTATTTAAAGTTAACTTATTAGTAGCCTCCATGTTCTCTCTGACTACTCAACTAGGGATACAGCGTGACTCTATGTGAGTGAGTAAAGTGTAGGTTCAATCCCTACTCTGGATAGGGAAGGGTGTATGTAATGATCTCTTTTCTGCTGTATTTAGTGAAAGTACTGCAAAAGTACATCTAAATATATAACATTAATTTCACAAACTAAGCACTAACAATATAATTTTTCAGTGACATGACAGAAAATCCTTTAATATGTGACTGTGAGTTGCTATGGGTTGGTGACTGGTCCAGAAATACAAGTGTTAAACTAGTTGGTAACCCAAAATGTGCATATCCCGAGAATATGGTGAACAAAACTGTTAGAAAACTCAAAATATTCCTCGATCTATCACTCTGTGGCAGTGTTTTACCATCTAGCACATTAATTGTTAAACCAAGTCACGATCAAGTTGTTTTTGAAGGAGATACTCTAATTCTCAATTGTAATGCCCCATTTGCCTCAGTTATGGCTAAGTATGAATTAAAATGGCTTCACCCGATGCTTGAAATATGTGACGTTAATATAACGAACACCGATATGCAAGAAGAAGGTCTCGCCGAAACAACTATATACTTCCCTAACATAACCAATCATCATATGGGCAATTGGACTTGTATGTACAGTGATCAAAACCATATACGACATAATTATACAGTACAAGTTTTAGTATTATCAAATCAGACTAAATATTGTTTGTCTAACCATACTATCGATAACAAAGGACTATATTCCTGGCCTCAGTTATTGATAAATCATACAGCCACTGTGCCATGTAGAAGTGGCGATGGTTTGGCGTATAGGAGTTGCAATACAAATGCTGTATGGGGTCCGGCGAATACGACGGAATGTTCGTATATAAGTAATATAACAAAGTTATTGCAACAATTTGCGTTGTTAAATGTGAGTTTGGTTCAATACTCGGCATTGAATGCAACGGAACGACTTGCCATGTTGATTCAAGAGAAGACATACCCGTTGGCTGAAATTGCTGATCCTGATGATGTCATGTTTATTGCGAAAGCTGTCAGGAATTATATGCAGTACATATCAGAGGAGAAAGATTTGGGTAATTATTTATTATTGATTTTTTTCCCCTTTTTCTTATAAAATATTGAGTTACTATATTTTTGAAAAATATTAAATAAATAATTATAATATAATAAAAGTTATTAAATAAATAATTATAATAAAAGTTATTAAATAAATAATCTCTAAGTAACACCTCAATATTTAATAAATATTCAGTAACATTATCAATATACAAACATTTTTTGAGGCTATTTTGTAGAAGGGTTCAATCTCTGCTTGAGGGAATGAATAATCATCT
>JAATLQ010022773.1:37016-66319 GCA_013421005.1 Heliconius erato x Heliconius himera | reverse complement strand
GTGAGTGATACCGACCCCCAGGTGACTCCTGGTGACGAGGGGCTCGTAGGAGCGACGTGTGCATAGTACTTCGCCCCGCCGCGCCTGCACTGCTCCGCCACCAACCGCACGGTGGCGCCCCGCGACCCCGGCGCCCCGCGACCCCCGCGACCCCGGCGCCCCGCTGCATGCCAGTGTGCAGGTGAGTGACACCGACCCCCAGGTGACTCCTGGTGACGAGGGGCTCGTAGGAGCGACGTGCGCGTGGTACGTGCTCTATACTGCCACCGAATCGAAGCTCTTTTTCAGATTTTAGATCTCTACGTACGAAGACGCGTGTCTCTTCTCTCTTTTACCCGCAATGAGTAATGAATTAATAAATGAAATGAATGAGTGAATGTTCATATGAATGTTTTAAATTATTCTCACATAAAATAAATACTAACATCCTCCAAACTCTACTCTATACTACCATTGATTTGGAGCAAAATTTATATTCGTTCCGTTCCTTATGGAAATTAATAAACGATGAACGAATTAATAAAAAACCAATATACAAAATAAAATATATGTTTTATTCTAGATTCCACAAACCCTACTCTACACTGCCACTGACTCGGGGACTCTTTTAAACATAAAACCCCATGACCTAGTAATCTCTATGTACGAAGACGCATCACTGTTCCCTCTCTTACCTGAAATGTCGGAGGGTCCCATAAGAGGGCACAGAGCTAAGGATTATTACGGGAGGAGTACTAAAAGGGAGGACATGAATATGGAGATTACGTCGCCGGTTGTCGGTTTTCAGTTGAGTTAGTATTTTTTTTATCATTTATTTATTATTTGGAACTGATAATCTTCAAACGGCTGAGCATATTTTCTTGATTAATAGCTATGAACACTTTATTAACTACTACTTTTCTGAATTTGTTTTTCCTTAGTTTGTGATTAACTGAATAGTATTTATTTTTAAATATTATGATATTGATAAAAAATCCAGGTTTTTGCTACTCTAGCTGATAGGAGTATGCGTGGTCAAATTCTGGTATCTAATAGCAACGGTGCTAGCTCGAACGTTAAGTGGCGGAACTCAAAGTCGTGCTTTGCCTCTTTACCAGAGTGGATAAATTAAAAATAATAAATATTTCATTTCCTTGAGTGGGCGTGGAACCCACATCCTGTTGCGTTTACAGTCGCACGCTCGTGCTCTTGCGCCGCAACTGGCCTCAAGAAATTGAATTTATATATGTTTCCAAATTAGTTTTTTTTTTTAATATAATATTAAAATATTTAGACTTTTAATAGGTTTTTTGTTGCCCTAGCCGATAGGAGCATGCACGGTCAACTCCTAGAACCTATAATAGCGACGGTGCGAGCTCGACGCTCTCGCACTAACGCGGCGGGCGTGGTGGGGGGAGTGGAGGGGCGCGCCGCCGTATGGGAACCCGCTACCAGGCGGTGGAATGATACTACTACAGGTATTGTGGTACTACTACTAGTGTGTTTCTGTTTTTAGATTTAGGATGTATCCCTCGTATTGTGAGATATGTATCAGAGTGGATAGATGTAACCTAGTGTTAAGACATTTCTTTCCTGATGCATTTCTTCATTTTTCAAGTTATTACGTGTTGAGTTGCAGAAATCAACACGTGCTTTGTATTTTTACCAGAGCTACAAATGAAGATAATTCATTACTCCAAGTGAAAATCGAGCCTAAAACTGTCGTGTTTATAGTCAAATGCTATACTGCACATAAAGAATAAAGAAGGTACAGACAATAACAATACAAAATACGTATACGCAATACGCAATTAATACGGTTAAATGAAACTGCTTAACCGTATTAATCGCGTATATTTAGTATTATAAATTTTTGTAAACTCGACGTTTCGAAGACTTTATAGTCCGTGATCACGGGTAGACTGAGGCGGTACCTGGTGGTCCGTGGTCACTGTGACTTATCAAACATCTGTCAAACAAAGAGAAGCGTCAGTTTTAGGGTGAAGGAATACATCTCCGATATTAAGAATGGGCATGGGCAGGTTTGATAAACCCCACATCCTCGCTAACGAAAACAGATATATTGATAGTATGATGAAATATAAAAACATCCTAATATAGTAATTGAGAGATATATTGAAAGTAATTTAGAGATGAACAATAAAGAGCATAGTTGGAAACCTTCTACCACCTGGGACCCACTCATAAAATCTTTGAAGTCCCAAGCCCACGATACCAGAGGGCAAAATACAGTCAACTCATACTGCAAGGATCCAGGGCAGTACGCGATTAAGAAATCGTGAACTGACAAATCAATCCCATCTCAGTCTACCACCACGTGTGAACACTAAAAGATCTTATTAGTTACAGTCTGTCTGTGGTCCTGCACTACTAGAAATTAAGATTAGAATTTATTATTAAGTTCTTTTTAATAGGTTAATTAATCTTTTTACTAATTATATTTTTTTTTAATTCCAGATTGCAAAGTATCACATGTGATATCTGACATGATAATCATAACATGCACTCGCCTCTCCTACGTGGGTCTCCTCCAGCACGTTGAAACTGGTATTTATGGAGCACGGAGCGATGGTGCCAGATTCAAAGTGTCACATCCAGCCATTTATGTGGGTAGCTTAGCTCTAGCAGCTTGTCTTACAGCTGCCACAATCACGTATCTAGCTTGCTTCCCGTCTTTACACATGCCCGGTGATAACAAACACGCCTTGATAAATATGTGGCTAGCCATGGTGTTATTGTGTTTTGTGTACACATTGGGCATATATCAGACGGAGGACGTTCAGTTATGTAGAATTTTAGGACTGCTTATACATTATTTGTCGTTATCGGTCTTGCTGTGGATGTGCGTGTCAGCGAGTAATATGTATAAATGGGTCACTAAAACTCATAATCCTGTTAGGACGCCAGAGGATGATATTCCACCGGATGTGCCCATTCAGAAACCGATATTGGGTCTGTATTTAGTTGGATGGGGTATAGCTTTGATTGTCTGTGGTATTTCTGGTGCAGTCAATTTGAAAGACTATGCTGGATATTCGCAGTGTTTTCTAAGTACGGCACCGGCTTTAAGCGCTTTATTTATACCTGGGACGATATTGTTAATGTTTTTGTTGATACTGTTCCTATTGATACGTTGTACGATTAGAAATATGAATGTCCAGTTGTCTGAGGGAACACAAGCTACGGAGAATGTTGATTTAGAAATGTGGGAGCCTCACCAGGCCAATGAGGCTGAGAGACGTAGTATTAAGTCCGCTGTAGACTCTGAAGTAGAAGATGTTGAACACTCGCCTATAATACAACTAAGGGCTCAAGTTATAGTATTGTCGTTATATCTATCTGTATGGGCCTGTGGTGCTATAGCTGTGTACCGACCTCTACCTGCATACCTTCCATACCAAGAAGATATATGTAGTATAATATATGCAGTGTGCGCGACAGTATTGGGAACTTTCATTTTATTCTTCTATGGAATAGCAAGAAGTGACGTCAGAGCGCAGTGGGTGTTAATGCACTGTTATCTGCAGTCTAGTAAACAGTGTTGTAGAAACAGAAGCATTTTTGATACGAATCAACAGAATCTGCCAACTAATCAAGCGACGAATCAAATATCGCCTCAACATATACCAAATGATAACAGATCGAGATCAGGCAGCAGAAGTTCTAACAGAACTAACTCTAAGACGAACAATAGCGGTACGTATAAAGCTGGTGCGGAACTTAACGGTCAGACTTTACCAAAAGAATTAAAAAACACAAATGGCAAGACACCTAATATTAATCTTGTAGTGTTACACAGACAACAATATAGGTCTAATAATTCAATGATGACATATCCCGATTCTGCTTCAGTTGGACCGGAGATATTCTACAATCCAAATCAAATGAACGTTGCCAAGAAATTCTTTAAGAAGCAAAGACAGCACATGAAAAGGAATTGCCTTGAGCTGCCTATGAGGCGCGACTGTGATGAGGATTCGCATATATCTTTACCTTTGCCAAGTAAAGAGGCGTATAATGGCGTCGCCAGCTTCATTAATGCTGGTACAAAAGTAAACAATACCAACCAACACGTGGAAAGATCGAATAACGGTATAAAAGAGCCCAGAAATTCGACGAATCCTAATTTAATGGAAGATGATGGGAAAGACTTCAAAAGTTATTCTACTGATCGTAAATCTTGGAACAAGAACGAAGATCCTAAACATGGGAGAGGGCAAGTAATGAATATCTATACAAATGTTCCAGAAACTCAAGTGCCTCAACATCAGATAATTAAGGCAAATGCTCAAAAAGCATTAAACGCACAAAGGAGTAGTGTATCAGAGGAATGTCTGCAAAGTCACGCAGATCATCCGGAAATGAGGACAATATCTCAGCAGTGCAGCTTGGAGTATAGCTCAGCATCAGAAATGGCGATGCCCCACACGTGTTCTGATCAAACTTTAAATACTCACTCAGAAATGACATCTTTCCAAGAAAACAGTGCCTTATGTTCGACAAACGAGATAACAGACACGGAAAGTTTCGGACAATACATCGACTATCTACAGCCAAATAAAACTCATGAAAATAAGGATGTTGTAGACAAATCATTGCAAGATATTTCTGAGGAGTGTACAATGAATAGTGATGATGTGAACCGATCGAGCACACCACACCACATAGACGCCGGCATAGGAGAAATGGATAATTTACTCCAAACCGACATGATCGGATCCAAAGACAAGATTGATGATGATAAAGAGACATTTTTCATGGCGAAGACGACGTACGATTTCGAAACGTGCAGCACAAACGCTAGCGAACAAGGCTTCGAAAACGAGAGCGATATTTACTGCCCAAATTATCAAATGTCCGAAGTTAGTATACGAAGTCACGGACTGTACGCGCCTTCGCCATCCTCGATGTGTCCTAACGAAATAAGCTTCAGCAATGAAGATGTTTCAACGTTAGAGAGCCAATACGTCAATTACGATCCGGGATGGCGGAAAACGATAAAAAACAACCCTAAATTAGGCAAATACGTGCCAACGCCTGCCTTAAGTTGTCCCGAAGTGAACAGGGACAGCCCTATTTCCTTTACTAGTGAATTAGACGAGCTCTACACTCAAATAACGAGTAGAGATAAGGAGAGAACGCGTAAAGACGTTTTGGACGTGACAGTAAATAGTGATGTGACACTAAAACCTGATAGTGACAGCTGTATTAGTGAAGCAGTGTCTGATACAGAGATGAAGGGTGAGACAACGGTCTAATGCATTTTCGAATAATATACTCCTGTAGATATATATTATTAACCCTGTTGTTGTCTTGTAAAAAAGATATATACTGATTTGTCTTGTATTATATATAGGTAGTAGTATTTGGAATTTTATATTATGAGAATAATATTTGGTATGATGTGTATTTCATATTAATAACTCATAGTTCATTCATTTTATTTGCCAAATTTTAAAAATAAATTTGAGAATTCACTTTTCTTGCATTTTTTTGTGAAAGAATTATTCACTTTTGCCCTCTCGTAAAGGTCTAACGGAAAACCAAAGCCGCACTTGATAAAAAGTTTATAGAGGCAAAAAAAACTAACAAAAAATAGTAAAATTAAATAAACATAATCAAAATCATTTTCCCAATTTAGATTTGGAGGTTCTAAGAGGCGTGGGTTCGAATCATGCTATGTTTGATTTGAAATGTTTCTAAATATTTTTCTTTACTTTTAGTATGACCGCCTACCAAATATAGTAAAATACAGTTATTAATATGAAACAAAACATGAAACAACACACATAATATTATAATAAGTTTAAATTAAAGTACTTACTCTGAAAAACTGCCACTATAGTGATAAGAAATGCGCCTATAGTGCCACTAGCACTAAGTTGTATAATTGTAGCTCGTAAGATGTAATTTATATCTGTAAATTTATTTATTTAATAAGTTTTATACGCATCTGTAAATAATTCATGGAAATATGTGACATAAGTAAAATTGTTAAATGGCTTTTTTTAATATTAACAACAAGACATTTTTTTTTTTCTTTTAAATATATAAAATATAAATAAAACAGCGAATTTTAAAATATTTAATAGGCATACTTTAGGTTTTTTTTTAATTTCAATTTTGTGTATCAATTATTATTTATTTTAATCAACACAATTTTCCTTCACGCTGTATCCCACATGTAGCAAGGTAGACAAAGGGGACATAGTGTTAAGACACGGACCTATTTTGGAGACATTGTATGTTGATTGACGTCGACACCATGCTTTGTCTTTTTATCAAAGTACGTAATTTGCCAGAATGGGAATCGAACTCACAACCGTCGTGTTTACAGTTAGACATTGTGACTGAGTGAATTTTGAAAATATATTTTTTTTTTCAAAAAAAAAAATCAATTATTTTTCATGTATTATTTATAGATGTGTTATGAAAATGGCAGCTAATGTTTAACTGGAAATGTCATGTTTATAAAATATGTGCCAAAATATTTAATAACGGAATGTTTTTTAAGTACACTGCTTTTTTTGTAGATGTATTTGATTGTTTTATATCTTTCTTATAATACGTATATATTTCATCGCCAATGAACAAAGGAAGATAATTTGCAAGTATTAAAATTGAACCATTCATTACTATTCAATTATAGTATATAGTTGGGAATATAAAAAGAAATATATTGACAAACAACTTACAAAACTTTTGATCTTACATTATATTCCTTACACACTTTTTTATCTTCCCGCACATAGCAGGGTAAGGAGAGGGTACCTGGGAACCTAGTGTTAAGACACCGTTCCCATTAAAACACTTCATATTATAGCAAATGAAGTTTAAAATTACAATTATACTACACTTACAAGAGTACTACTTAAAAGAAATATTTTATAAAAAAATAATAACTTTCAAACATATTTAAGATTTAAAGTTTCGGTGACATCATAATTCTCAAATTCATTGCCGCCTAAAGTCTTGTCTATTTGGCAATTCTTTTTTATATTATAAAATTGACTACTTTTCGTCAGTGTTCGTGAATTAATTTACCTTATAAGAGTTTTTTTTTGTATTTGTATCAAAAATATACTTTTTAAGAGACTTTTTTATTTAAATACATACATGACAATATAATTATTATATATGTGGGAAAATTTTGTAATTATAAAGAAAATGTAGTGTGTGCCTCTTCGATGCTTTTGTAAGGCATTCATATATGTATGTGTATTATATTATTATTGTAGATATTTAAAGATTTCAGATCCAGATGTCAAGTTATGGGAGTCAATTGTAAAATATTTTATACTTCCCATATTGAAATGTATGAATTTTCTTTAAAATAAATACGATTTTGTAAATATTGTCACAATTTCTAATTAAAATAACAGAAGTGTGATTTGTAAAAAAAATTGACTTGTTCATGAATCAACAAAAGCATTAGCAAAATATGAGCAATATCATTGATAATGTTTATAAAAAAAAATAGGATATCGCCACCATTGCTGCTATTTTATCTGAATCAAAAATATGTTTATAATTATAATACATCTAAATTCTCCATAGAGGGTCAAAACCACTTATTAATGACCATAATTTATGTGTTTAATTCACTAAATTGTAACATTGGAAACTACATATTTGGATTATAAATACTTTGTCTTCATTATATATTTTTGTTATTTTTGTTACAAGTAACAAAAAAAAATTAAGCAGTCCGTAACCATTCATATATTTGGTCGATGGTTTGATAATGTATACCTTGTACAATTTACATATTTGTAGTATTTTTTTTTCATTACATTTTTTTGTTAAAAGCTAATGTGATATAAAATGTACACGCTGCGTTCACATTGTAATTAATTTAAAAAAGTGAGTAAAAGTAAATAAACAAACCAAGCTTAAGTCTTCAAGGATCTTTAAGAATATGAATGATACATTTTGTGATGTATGGAATTAATATCAATTGAATCTCATGCAGAAGAGCTGCCAGTATTTTTTGTAATAATAAAATGGAAACTTTTATATTGAAAAAAGCAACTGTTGTCTGAATATTATTCATATTAGTGAATATTTTTAATATGTTGAATTCAAATTTTGAATAAAACATAATTTACTAATAATTATGTTGCAATGTGAATGCAGTCTTCCTCGAGTGCATCAAAGCGCACAATTTATAAAGTAGACATTTGATATCTATCTATTGACACTGAATATTTTAAAAATAAAGTACGATCTCACTAATCCGACACCCTCCGAGTATAATTCTTAGAAAAGATTTTTAAACAAAGCCTATGATTTTCACAACTACTACCATCAATTAAGGATTATTTTAAAAATATATAATCAATAGAGATCTGCCGATTTTGATTAACTGACTCGACTAGGTCGACTAGCCGATTGTAGAGGCCGACTACACGCTAAGCACTTTACATGGTGTAGTTCATTGTCAAAAAGAAAGTTTTGTTTGTGTATAAACATTTTTTTTTTGTAATTAGGTAAAATTTCTTGTATAGTCAAATAATAATTCCTCTGTGCTTGGCAGGAAAACACTATCACAGCAGTTTCTTTTTCGTCGATTTCAATGTCATCAAAGCTAAATTTATATAAGAAAACAAAAAAAATATATAACCCAGATTATTTATTAATATAAAGATATTAAGAAACAATCTGGGTTTTGATTACGTAATTCCCACTACATACATTTTATTGAGAAATACATGATTTTGCGGAACAATGGCCGACTACGATAGTGATCGAATAATCGACATCTCATCATCTCTAGTGATGAATTATAAGTGAAATATATTACGGTTATAGAAAAAAACCTGTAAATTACAAAAAAACATTATTAAATTTTAATGAAATATTTTATTTACTATGTAATCCATACATTCCAATAATCTGACACCCTCTGATCTTCAATAGGGACGAATTAGTGAGATAGTACTGTAATATTGTATATTATATAATGAATAGTGAAAATTTATAAACAGTTAGCTTTTTGTGGGCGTATTGCGTAATAAAAGGGCATTTGCACTTTTTGTATTTGTTTTATTCTTTTAAAATCTATTATGGCACCTTATTTGATAAAAAAATATATTCAATATATATTTATATTCATACAAAAAATCTCATTATGTTATTTATTAACAGTCTTTGGTTAATTAAAACACTTCTTGAGCTACTCTTTAATAATTACAATAATAACAATATTTTTTTAGTTTCACGCTATATCCCGTATATGTATAATATAAAATCTTTATAATTTATAATTTAAATCTCTTATATTTGCCTCAGATAATAACTAAGAATATTATATCATTTTATTACACGTACATATAATTACATTATTTAATGTTTTTTCTAAGTCTTTATACAGTAATATAAAATATACTATAATTATCAATATTTAAAAGAAAAAATCCATTATTTATAACAACTTATTGTGTATATATGTATTTATATAACTTTTTTATTTTGATTTTTTTTTAAATATCCTAAGATTATAAATTAAAAAGTAATATCGAACACAGTATAGTATAAAGTATTTTTTTTAATAATTATTTAAACAATACACATTCTACATTAATGATATACATATATGTAGAAATTCCATTATAAATTATTCTTATCATAAAATATATAAGGACAAGGTCAGCAGCATTTGACCGAACCAATAAATATTAATTAACAGTACAATATAAATATAACTATATTAATTCACTATTATAAATGTATGTTCGTTTTTTAGGAGCTTAACACTTGTTCCCGCGTAACAGAGTATGGAGAGGGGAAGCGATAAGACGACGTTATGCGTAATTTAACGCCGCGCTTTGCTTCTAGAGAAGCGAGGAAATGATAATGATTTAAACAATAATAATATAATAATTTAATCATTGGGATTGAACCCACAACCCGGCATTTAAAGTATATATTTTTAACATTTCCTTAAAAAAATATCCATTTAGGATTATTCTATATTTTTAACCTAAAAGTTAAATTTTAAACGTTTTTACATCGTTTTTAGACAATAAATTAAAAAAAAATGTATATACTAATTTACAGTACCTATATGATGTACCTATATGTATGTGAAGCATAAAATGTATAAATAACTGTAGACTCTAAAACAGTTCTCTTTGCTATTTATTTAAGAAATTTAAAAACAAAATGAAACTAATTTTAATTAGAACAACAAAAAGTTATATCATTTTTTTGAAAACTAAATAATAAAAGTAACATTATAATAATTTCAAATTATATAGCAAAATTTATATTTTAACTTTCTGTTACTTTTATCGACGCATGTGTTTCATTATTTTTCTACATTTAAATTTTTATTTTATGATTTCATGCATTAGCGGGTAAAGCGAGGCGGGCAGTGAGTTCTCTTCCCCGGCCGGCCATAGCGCCTATCACTCTACCTAATATACCATTTGGTACTTCTTCTGATATTTTTTGTTTACCTGCAATTCATATTTTTTTGGTTAAATATTTATAAATGAAAACGTATAAAAAATTTAACGTAGCGCGATTTACAAATAAGTAACATAACGTATAGGGATTTGTAACAAGCATATAAAAATTTCGACATAGCTTGATGAGAACGCACGGCTTAGTGGTCAGAGCGCTTGCACCGTATTCAAGAGGTGTGGGTTCAAATACCGTTACGTTCAAATGTTAACATGTTATTCTAAATAAGTATTTTTCTTTTCTAAGTGTGGAATTCACTTTATTTTTTTTTAAATAGTTTAGTTTTTAAGATGTTTATATATACAAGCTAGTTTTTTTCAACGGCTTCTAGCCTGCGTGTTGAAGTAGAAATAACTACTTATGTATCACACATAACTCATTTTGAATGCCTGAGGTGACTTGGTACTCGGTTGTGTGTGCGTGTCTCTCCCTCTGTCGGTCCGTCTGTATGTATGTATGTATATATAAAAATGCATACCAATAAAGAAGTCCAGTATGAGCGGCGGTAGGTCCCGGTCCCCCGGCCCGGGCTCGCTCAGCAGGCGCAGCGCCGGGCTGCTGCAGTACTGCGCGCTGGCCACCAGCTGGGAGGCACTGTCCCTGCTACCTATTAGGAGGGCGCGTGCTTGGATCTTGTGATCCGAGTGGATCTTGTACCAGGCTGCACCTGGGATAAACAAATTATACAATGAATATAAGGAAATAATGAAGGTTGTGGTCGTGTGACTGTAAACTCAATAATTTAATATTTCCATTTCTTTGCTCTGTATCAAAAATTCGACGGTGCATGGGAAACGAAGTGTTTTAACACTAGATTTCCTCTGCCTACTTACTCTGTTTATGCGCGATATATCGTAACAAATAATTAACTTTATCAACACCTACGGTATGGACATGAACTTAACACAACGTAAACAAGAGAAAAAAAAAAATTCTTATTGTAAGCTTTTATTCGAATTGCATAATATTTTAAATATAAATAAAAATGAGTTTCCAATTTAAAGACATGGCATCAAATACATTGAAAATATTATTATAAGATAACTAAAAAACATAGCACAATAATCGAGTATATAAATAATTACTTTGTTTACATTGTAAAAATCCAAAATCATATGAAAATACTTTTGTTATTTTAACATTTTCAAAATGTCATTCCACACTTTGGAAAGAAAAATATTTTTTCTAAAAAAGTATAATTTATAATTTCCGATGTTTATAAAGCCCGGTTTCCACCGCAAAAGAGAAATGAGCAGGTGATGCTCAGGTGGAACTGACTTCTTTTAAATAAAATTGGTTTACGTTTCCACCAACAAAGAGTTTTAATTTGTAATTACTTCGCTCCGTCCCACTCGCTCTGCTACTCAGTAGAACTGAGCGAGTGTCATTTCATTTCTTTCTGTTCGCTCTCTCCTTTCCATCCTAGTATTTATTGGTGGAATCACAAGTATGCAGTTTACTCTCGTCAACGCAGTAATGGGCCCGCTCCGCTCGCGGTGGAAACAGAGCTTAAAACTAGTTCATAGTATAATTTTGGATATTTACAAATATACATAACCTCGCATATGTGTACTTACAACTTGTACTTACATATCTCGGTCATTGTGGAAATAGTTTGACTGTAAAAGCGATAATTGTGGGCTTGACTTAGCGGCGTACAGGCTGTGCAATGCACACGGGCGCTACACGAGCTAGATAGCCGCCTCTGATTGTGGGTTCGATTTCCATTCTCAATATTTACATTTCTCCGCCATGGTAAATTAACACGCAATGTTTTGATTACGGCGGAAAGTAGAGAACTGAGTGTTACTAAGTTACCACTAAGTTATCTGTTTAAAGTGTGTTACTAAAATGACAATATACATACCTCTAACGTAATTCAATGCACCACTCCAGTCCCTCGCTCGGGAGCTCGCCCACTCTCCGGGCCCTTGAGTCACTCCTTCAGCTAGCCATCTTTCAGGGAAGTATGGCCACTAAATCAAATCAAACAAAAAACACTTTATTGCAAAATAATAATAATACAATGTCACTTACATTGTATTATGTATTTCAATATGTAGTATGTATTTTTTAAAATAAATAAGTAACTGTACTGGTTAGTATAGTGCAAAGACGACCACACTACAAATGTATCTCTAACAGCTCATAAGGTTGTGTTTATGAATACCACTAAAACGCAAAATATTCTAATAATAAGGAAAGGAGAGTCTTACTTGGTAGTAAAATTCATTACTTCTATTACTTTTAATGTGTTCAAATTTAAGTTAAAGTTTCTTTTTATGAGATAATTATTAATTAAGAAATTATGTGGCTATTGCATGCGACTGTAATGTGCGTTGCCGCGTTATAAGTTTGATTCCCACTCGAGGAATTGAAGTATTTAATATTTTCATTTTTTTCTTTCCGGTAACGAGGCAAAGCGTCGCGTTGAGTTTCGTCACTCAACACAATACCTCGAAAATTCGAAGTGTGTGTCGGTGTATGTGCTGTGAAGCTAAAAAAATATATAATTTCTATTATAATTAAGAGGCATTTTAGAGCTTATTGTAGATTTTAGAGTAGAGAAAACTTGAAAATGACAAATAATTATTTTCTTAACTGTTCGTCTATTTAAAAACTTTGTCCTTAATTTGTCGAAACAAACCTACGACGACCGGATATAACAAATATAAATATTTCCCTAAAAATTACAACTATTCCACAAAAGTACCTTCTCTACTGTAACTTACCTGTATAAAATAAAGAGACCGATTACAAAACGTAGCGGGCGGATGCTGCCAGAAGAGATTCGGGTGCGGTGCGGCGATCACCGCGAATTTACTTACTAACGAGCCGTGGCAATGTGCTAGATACCTGTAAAAATATATATTTAAATTGTTAATTTATTATTAGGTAGAGAGACCCTAGCGAAGATTTGTTTTTTACTATAAATTAGGAATAATGGTAGGTCCATTATCATGATCATTATTTTTTCCCCTTTAAAAAGTTTAAAATGAATAACTTTTACCGGCTGTCGTGGCGCAGCGGCACAGATTCTGTCTAAGCGCAATCGTTATGGATTCAATTTAATTATTTTCGTTTCTGTGGTCTGGTAGTCAAAGAGTAGCTAAAAGAGGTAAACGAATCATTTAATATTTTCATTTCGTCGCTCTGGCAACAAGGCAAATCGCGCCGTTAAGTTTTACCACTCACCGCGCATTTCCTGGACACTAGGTTTCTTTCTATCATATAATTAGCTTAATCCATGTCACGTAAAGTAGGATAGGCAAAGAGAACTTAGTGACAAGACCCTGTATTTTGTACATCAGGTCTTTTTAATTTCAGATATTTTCAATATATTTTTAAGTTTGTTTAGCTGAAGTAAAATAGTGTAGTATGCTCATTAACTAATTCATCAAAATGACAACATGGAGGGGTGGAAATAGTACTTCTAGACACGTAGATTATGAATTCGATTCTTTGTCAAAGGATCTCAATTTTTTTTCAAATAACTAGATAAAGTACGACTACACACGATAAACTAGAGAGATTAGGGTTAAAATTAAATACTAAAATATAACGTGTTGAATGGTCGCGCACTTTCTCTGCCCGGGCAGAGAAATGAAAATAATTTAAACATAATCATTACCCCGAGTGGGAATCGAATCCACAACTAAAGCTGTGCTACAGGTAAGTTACAGTAGAGAAGGTACTTTTGTCAAATGTGTGCAAAGTATCAAAATAGCAAAATTATAATATTACCAAGACAAGCTACGTATTTAGTTGTCAAATCTGTTTACAAATGTTAGTCACATGTAATGAGTGTGTATTAAGAACTTTGAAATGATGATAACACTGCTATAAATTATTGTAATTATTATAGATGACAAGGGACTGATAATATGCAAGATAATAACAAATCCAGGGTCAATGAACTTTGATATGTAAGGTTTTTAATATAATTATGAATATCAATTTTAAAATCTATTCTTGACCCAATTTTTTATGTCATATACATATTTGCAATTTTTGAAGCTGTTATAGAGCGGTATTACAGTATTTGATTACAAATGCCGCACCTGGAGTCATTATCATAACAAGGAATTGAAAATTTTATTTACACCTCAACAACTAGGATAATTGGAATTAATTTATTTTCATTTTGCTACTCTGCTAAATAACATCCTTGAGGTTTATCACTCAATACATAAGTCAAGTACAGAATAAAATTGGATGGAAAGTGGAACAAAAGGGTGTTTTAACACTTCTGTTGTCTTGAAAAAAAGGTGAAGCTTGTATATATTTTATTTTTTATTTATTTAAGTTTTATTATTTAATTTGATACATACATATAGTACTACTGAGTGGTATTGGTGTATTTATATACAATGGTGTATTTACATTCTGTAAGACACTCATTCTATATGCTCCGCCCACATTATTACTTGTCAGACTCAAACACTAGAATTTGTCTAAGTATTAAAATATTTGCATAATGGTAACAGCCTATTGCTTCATATTTATATTAAATGATTGCTACATAAGCAATACAGATATATAATTTTTATATATACTAATATTATAATGTTAAAAGTATTGGTCTGTTGTATGAACTTATCTAAAGGACTACAGAAAATAGATTTTTGTGTTGGATAGTCTACAGCTACAGTCAGTACAGCCTACAGTCTAGGCTATATTATATCATGTTAATCCTCTCAATGTAATAAGAATGATCTCTGAGAATTCAATTTGACTATGAAAGCAAATCTGTAAGTAAATGTTAGTTATGTAAATTATGACCCAGTAAAAAAAGATTCTTCTATATTACTTACCAAGTCAACATTCCGCCTATACCGAAACCTATAACAATAGCTGGTTTATTTTCCGAAGCACCAAGAGCTATTAATAAAGCTTGTAACTCTTTAACTGCTTTAGGAGGTGACAAATCTCTCCGATCTCCAGTTTCACTGGCCCCAGTACCTCTCAAATCGAGGGTTATAACATGATGGCCGAGTTCAGCAAACTTCTTGACTACTGATGACCAGCTTGGTGCCCATAAATCGGTTGTTTCTGGTGCATCTCCTAGTATAAGCACCTTCTTTCCATCTTTAGGCCCTGTTTCTACATAATGGTATTTGACACCCTGAAATGTTTGAGCTTACGTAAATAAAAAAATAAGGAATGAATAACTTTTGTAAATCGTTATATAGTTTATTAATATAGAATATAATAAAAAAACTTTAAAACCTTGTGTACAATTGTGTATTATAATAAAAAAGCAAATATACGTACCATAATTTTTATATAGCAATGTCTGCCAATGGACGAATCTACGGTAAGTTCAACCGGTGGAAAATCTTCAAATAATTTTCTGCGGTGTCCTTTCCATAACCTTCTAGCTGTGAGCTGGATTACTTGCCACAAACCGATAAATACACACTTAAAGATTAATTCTACAGCATCCCATCCTGAGATAGCTTGTAATATATATCCACTATTCACTCCCATTGTAAAAAAATAAATTATGAGATTATATTAAAATTAACTTATAGTATACGTGTTTTCAAAGTATCCGGCGCATTCTTATTCCTTATCAGTTTTTATCAAAGTGAATTCGAACGAAACGGATATGAAGTTTTGACTTTTAAACTCTATACAATTATAGTTCGTATTTGGTGTTTGACAATTGTCAATGTCAATTATAATCTATGGTCGCTCTCGTTTTTGTTTAAAAAACACAAAAGAGATAAAAAAAGAGTGTGGTAAAAAAAAACAAAATAAAAATTATTTATTAAAAAAAACTATTAAAAAACAACGTATATAAAATATTATCATACATAACTAAGAGTACTATATGAAACTGTGTATAAATGAATATAAAATTGGACATAGTATATAGGATTATTTTATATATTTACATAATTGATGTCTAATTCTAAATATTTCCTTATTATCAACGTACATTTCATATAATTTAAACATAATTAGAACCGAGGGAGTGTACAACAAGAAAATAATATAAAACTAAAATAAGCATCATTGTGTCATATTTACATTTATTTATACACAAGATGCACTCATGAAGGATGTGAAAACAAATTAAAGTTGCAAGACAGGGCACTCAAGACGACCATAATGACAAACAGAAAGGGCAAGTCACGGTGGCTAACGACGGGCTAACGAGTGTAGTCAACGTTTAAATCCGCTCAGATGCTCGGTCAAACGCCTACGGTAATGTAAAAGCAATAATATTTCTACGTCGAAAAATTGCCTTGTGCATGACAAGGTGCTTTATACACGCTAATGGTTGCGCTCGAAGGACTATGATTAATGTTGTGTGCATGTATCGATAGATGGCAGTGCTTGTATTAGAAAATGGAAAAACATGGAATATTCAACTTGTTATTTTTGTATAGTTTTGTATTTTGTTTTTTTTTTGGGATTTGGGAAGTAAAGTAGTAACCTAATAAGCCTTTAGTTAGTTATATGAACAAATGAATATGGTTAATATATTATTTTATATTGTAATAATTTAATATTATACACATAAATATATTATTTTTATCTGAACCTATATCCCACTATAGAAAGAAGACCACAGTGCCAAGACACTCTTAACGTTTATTTGATTTTAAACACTGCGTATTAGGTGATGGATCTCAATTTTATGTTTACAAGATCGTGTCGTTGGTTTGTAAAAGAGAGAGGGAAAATGAAAATAATTTAAATGTAAACATTCCCTCAGTGAGAATCGAATTCTTCTGTTAAATCAATTAAAACGTAGTATGAGGTACTATATTTTTTAAACAATTTTAACTACCTATCAAAATCTTAAATCTAAACCAATATAATCTAAGCAAATAATTCTGATACGAAAAAAAAACACACCGCAAGCCGATTCACAGATAACAAAGTCGAATTTCAAATTAACAAAGTAGGGATCAAGTAAAATTACCAACCAGCAACCAGACCGTGCCCGCCTCGCGACTCGCGTTACAAAATAGGCAACACGACACCGAATACCTGGCGCATTATAACGAATAATTTGATAAATATCTCCATTACGGCGAAATTCAACGCTTTTATGAGATTAACGTTCCTTTCAAATATTATTATCTGTCAAACGTCCGCAGATGTGGGCTTGTGGTGTAACACATTTAGTTTTTATAATGTCAGTTTTGATATGAAGACGCTTTGTATTAGTATTTGTTGAAATATTATATCTAGCTGGAATTTAATTTTTTTAATGTTCTTATGTTGATATTGAAATAGGTGTTTATTGAAAAGTATAAATTAGATTTCAGCTTTCGGTATAAGTGAAACTAGATGCAAGAAAAAAAATAAAATAAAATAAGAATATTTACATAAAAAAAATTTGTTCTTCAGAAGTAGGTATGTACGTCAATACATAAAGTAGAGATACCTAAAAGACTCATTATTACGTAGCTAAATTGAAAAATGATTTTTTTAAATAGGTGTAAAACTACTACTACTACCTAACGTTGAGGCCAGTCAGAACTGCAATCGCGACAGGCAGTGGATTTGCTTCCCACTTGGGGAATTGAACTATTTAATATTTTAATTTTTTCGCTCTGGTAACAAGGCAAAGCGCGGCGTTGAGTTTCGACGCTCCACGCGCAATGCCTCCAGAAATTGGCGGAAAGTGAAAGTATCTTAATGGGAACGGAGTGTTTTGACACTAGGTTCTAAGGTACTTCCTAGGGTACCTGAAAACTTAGGGTCAAGACCCTTCTATGTGCAGATACAGCGTGAAGCTGAAAAAAGATATAAAATTATTATATTCCAAACAAAATGTCTACGTTCAGTTCTACTAGCGCATATATTTTATGTATAATTGTATATAAATAGGTAAAATATATGTTTTCTATATATTCTTTACTAGGAAAAATACAATTTTTGTCTGTCCATTCAACGTGGGACCTATTTCATCATTATTAAACATCTCACGGAGCGCGGGGCGTGGGCCGCCGTGTCCGTGTCGTCGCTATTTACATGACAATCGCTTCCCTGGAGACTTATGTGCTTTTAGCGATCTTTCCCTTATGTAGATACGTATATATGTATTTATACCGTATATGGAATTATATCAAAAGAAATGTGGTTATTTTTGTGTAGTACCTATTAAAACGTCGAAGGTATACTATACATAGGTATACCTTCAGCATTTGTCTCTGTATGTTCTGCCATTCAAGGCGTAATGTCTCAAAAATAGGATGAAAAGCGGAGAACGAAATGTTTTAACACTAACTCCCTTCTTTCTGCCCTGCTGTGTGGGAAAAGGCGTGATACTGTAATAATAATATATAATAAGTATAAATAATTTGTTTTATATTAAAACAGTGGAAAAACTATAAGTTCTATTAAAACTTTTACACTAAAAATGTACATAAGCATCTACTTAATCAAAATCTATAAAAATAATAACTGTATCTTCAATTATTCTAAAAACTAACTCATAAAACATCTAATATCCATCTAAAACGTCCAGACATTTCAATCACAATCATACAAGTCGATTTATTAATCGTCTCACGGGCGGGGCGTGGGCCTGTCGTGACCGTGTCCGTGTCGCCCCCGTCGCGTCGCCATTTACATGACAATACCGACTCTGGGGGCTTATGTGTTGCGATGTACGATATCACTGGCTTTTTGTTGTGTTTTTAAGATTATTATGTAGATTTTTTGTGTTCATATATATAGGTACATATAATAGATAAAAATGTTATGTCTTAATAACATTATCTGACACTAGCTGCCTGCGGCTGGCTTATCCGGTTCAAAAGGAATTTTTCAATTTGACTCAGTAGTATCAGAGATCAGCGCGTTTAATGAAGTAAACTCTTCTTCTTTATAATATTAGTGTAGATAGTAGGTTGTACCTAATTTCCTTAAAAAATTAAGTGCCGATTGTTGCGAAGAATATCTTTATTAAAATATTTTAGTTCAAAACAGTCTATAAAATAGTAGAAGTGAAGAGCGAAGTGACAGTTTTACTAGTTATAATAAAATACTAGGTTATAATACCTTCTTCATAATTCGACATAATAGAAATAGAACCCAATGGTATAACATTTCATTCGAAATGCATGAATCAATAGCCAACACAACTAAGCTTAAAAAGAAGTTATTATAACAATTTTAAATATTGTTCCGTATATAATTTTATATATCTAACAGTAAGTCAGGTAAATAAACAAAACATAATATATTTACTCTCACGTTTCAAGAACATCACTACTTGAGTTGGTTTTCATTCCGTATCTTTTATCTGAGGGACATATTGACTACTTGTACTCAATAGATGCCGAGGCACGTTCCTTCACTTCGATAACATTTATGTTCCTTTATAAAATATACCTATGTATATAAGTTATTTGATATTAGATATGTATGTATAGCATTTCTTTTTTCTGTAATATAATATATTTTGGGTAAAACATTAAAATTGTTAAATATTTAAAATATTCTATTGAATCAAAATTAAATTTTATCACTTAACATGCATGAAAATTTCACATGGAAAAAACTCAACACAAAATCTCAGCACGTAGCAAAAAGAAAAGCGCGCCAACTCAGTTTACTGACGACGCGCTGTGGACGGTTCACAGTTGACTTTTACTTTTTTTTAAATTTTTTTTCGGACGTGGCATTAGCATGCGCCCCGTCGGCCGGTAACCACGTTACGTTACGACTGCATTACACGTAGCACAATAGAGGCCACTCGTTACCTACTTGACTGTGTAACTTCGTTTGTACCCTCGAGCTTTACTATCTAGCAAAGGGGACTTTTATAAGCTTTGTTAACTTTCATTTTGCATGCTTAAAAGCTTATTTTGTCTGAAAGTATAGTACTTTTATGAATAAGGAAAGGTTTTGTTTATTTTGCTATGGCCTTCGAATGTGAAAAATAATAGGGGTATAATTTTTCTATTGTTTTTTTTCTAAACAAGATTTCATTTTGGTGTAACTAATGTGTAGCTTCAAAGCTTAATATTAGAGTCTAGGTTTTCGTTTTCTATAAGAAACTTATTTTTATAATTGAATGAACATTTTATATAATTATCTGTTGTGTATACCTTTATGTTTTATCGAAAATGTCCAATCAACTCGAAAGTTTTATTCTGGCCCAGCATTTTGATTTTTACCCAGAGGGTGCGTCACGTAGTGAGAGCTCGCAATACCTATTATCGCGCCCCTACGAAAAGATTCATTTAAAATGTTATTTTACACCCAGCCTCTATGTACTTCTATTGTGTCGACGCTATTATGTGAAAATGAAATTGTAATAAATTATAATAAACTTTTTGTAGGACTTTGAACTTTGTGCCTTTGGCAGCGTAAAAAATAATATTGTCTATAGCAATTATGGCGGTTGATATGCCGCCATTTTGTACAATTTTAGGGTGCATTGGATGTGATTATTATTGAGTATCGTTATTCAGTTACATTGAGTGCGAACGTTACAATGAAATACTTTTACAAAATTAGAAGTATCGAATGGAAGTCGAAATAATATTTGTTAAAAAGGGTATATGTACGTAACTACTTGTATAGTTACTTATAGCTACTATGAATTGTTTTAAATTATACATATAGAATAATATGCTTTACAAATTAAATTATATATATTTTATAATAATAGCTTAGCCTCATTTGAACTAAATTCTCTTATTTGGAACTAGATAGATAATTTTATTATCTATTGGTAAGGTTTTTAATGATTCCTTTTCTAGTTTTTTGTGCAATTATAGCAGTAGCATTTTCCATTTGAATTATTCCCAAAACTACTGAACACAAAAAATGTAAGAAATATAAGCGCATTTTGGTAGCGTCCGGTTATTCGTTAACGAAGTCAATTTGCACGGGCGTAATGAAGCAACTTCGCGTCCAACAATTAATTCATTCAATTTTTGTAATATCACGAACGTTTTTCAGCGAAAATATACCTAATTATATTGAATTGCTAATTATTTGCAATAATTGGTAATTGGTCAAGGAAATTGTGATAAGATTGTAAATACTTAATGTGATAGAGTAGCATTTTATTGATTATGATTTGACAGCATACGAATATTATATCGCTTTTCATAGCTTTTAACTCTATTATAATTTTTTAATATGTTCAGAAACCAGTCGTGTCGCAGGGGAACAAGCATGTGACTAGAAACGTGGGTTGTGGGTTTGATTCCAACTCGAGGAAATGGTGACTCTGGTAACGATGCAAAGCATTCGGCCACTCAACGTGTAATATATCCAGAACATCCAGAATTCGGCGGAAAGTAACGAATGCAAGTGTCTTTAAGAGAAAGGAATGTCTTGACACTAGGTTCCGAGGTGTTGCTTTTAAAATGTAATTCACTTAATCCGTCGGTTGTGAAATCTACGATGCCTACTAATAATTATTAGAAATCTAAGGAGTTTGTTTGGGCGCTTGCGGTAATCTAAGCAATTACTCGTTCGAATTGTAAATTTGTTTTTGTTGGGTAGTGCGTTTATCAAAGATGACTATAGGTTATATTACATTATTAATTTTGATAATTTCGATGTAACCTACAGTATATCATGTGTCATAACCTACAACCCTTAGTTAAATTTTAATTAAAAATAATATTCAAGGCCAATGCGAATGGTTGCGGCGCATGAGGAAATAAAATATTTATTTTAATTTATATTACCACTTCTGCGCTCTGCCGTTCTGCCACTCAACAAGCAATGCCTCCAGAATTCTGTGGCAAGCGGGGAATGGAGTGTCTTAACACTAGGTTCCCTCTGCCTACTCTGCTGTGTGTGGGATACATGAGGTGTGAAGCTGATTTTATTTTAATTTAAAAATAACATCTATAAAACAAACAATAGATTCAAAATAAAAAAATATTTGTAAAAACAAAAACCCCGACTGCATCAAACTGAAAAGAAAATAAACAAAAAAAAAGCCCAATAGTTTATTAGAATTAACAGTCGGGACCTCTTTAAATTATGTAGGGTTCCTGGTAAAGATTTTATTGATTGAAGAATTACTTATAGGTCCCGACTGTTAATCCTAATAAACTATTGGGCTTTTTTTTGTTTATTTTCTTTTCAGTTTGATGCAGTCGGGGTTTTTGTTTTTACAAATATTTTTTTATTTTTAATTTTTTTGTTAGAATTTATTATGGTAATGATAATCATGATATACCTTTTTGAAATCCTAAAATTTAGCTCTTGAATTTGATACCCATATTGTAGTATTCGAAACGATTTTATTTTTTTTCACTAAGTCCAATGGCGTACCACAGCCGCCATGATTATTTTTTATTAACTTCACCTATCTAAGAACACTTGGGCTGCTAATACGAATCTAACGATACCTCAAATATGTAAATCCGTTCAGCGGTTCTGGACATATGAGGTAATAAAGAATATTACATACATACAAGATACGCGCGAAAAACATAACCCTTCCTTAGCAGTCGGGAATAAACATATCAACCTAAGTTTGAAACAAAATATAGTCAACATTCGCATAGCAGATGCACAATGACGGGCAGGTGCCAGTCCGGGAGTGGCTTCGTTAGCGCAAAACTGCCGACAATTACGTCTCAAGTGGTCTAGATAGCTAGATTTACTTATACAATTGTGCTTTAAAAGTCGTGCTGCATTTTTTACATTAAAAATTAAATTTGAATTGATGTATTTTTTTATCTTTTGGGTCTTCTATACGTACTTTGCGGAATAAGAAGTCACAGATACTATCTGATTTAGTGATGAATCATTTTGTTTTAATTTGGTTTTTGTTTACTCTCTCTAAATATATTTACCTACTATAATAATATTATAAAATTCAAGAATTGTTTAGTTAAGCTCATTGATGTCAGAAACTATTAATTCGAATTAAAACATTCTTTGTATTGGATAGACAGACTATATATCAAAGAATGGTATAGGCCATATTTTATTGTGTTGTCATTTTGATGCGATCTAGTATATTCGCGGTGTGAGTTAACTCAGGCTACAAAAAGTATCCTCTGTATCATACGTCATCATACACAACTATTATTTATTACCATTTGACCATATGGGCGAAGCTGCAAAGACAATAAACTTGAGTCGGTATTAAAATAACTAAGCTTTTTATTGACAACACAGAATATTTAAAGACAGTCGTGGCGCAGGGGCACACGCGTGTGACTGTAAACAGGTTGTCGGTTCGATTACCATTTAACATTTCTTCGCTATGGTGTTGACACAAAGCGTGGCGTTGAGTTCCGTCACTCAACACTGGGCTCTCTCTGTCTGTAGAAGAATGTGAAGCTGAAACATCCAAATGAATTTCTTTACAGTTATTGAATTATGACGCTTCAATTATGAGCGTGCCAGTTGAGCACATAATCACTTCGCCAATGTCACATTGTATGGAGAACACACGAAAGAGGTTGTACTGTGAAAAAGAGATAATGTTACACAATAGAAAAACGCATGATTAAAAGATAAAGTATGCGTTCACCGATAACAAAACAAAAAATATGTACAAAATGTGATCATAGAGGATTATAGGTAGGTACATAATATTTTAAAAAGATGTTAGCTAATAATTTTATTTTTTTATGTCTAATATAATAATATAGCGTCCTTTATATATAAAAACATAAACATTACGAACATTAAGTATTAAAGGGATGGGGAGAATTTCTTTACTATAAAATCGTTAAATTCTAATAATTGTAGTTTGTTGTCGTCGGATGATGCTGACAGCTGATGTATTTATATAGAGTTCGGCAGTAGGTATAATATAGGTATAAGTATATCTTATCATCTACCTATTATGAAGATGAATTCACAATACAAAAATTTATTTGTATTTATTTAGTTGTATTTATTTGTATATTTTATACTTATATATAAGAATTAGTCACTTATACTTTTATTAATTTGAAAACTTAAGTAATGTTACCTAAGTGGGATGGTCATATGGAAGTCTACCCATAAACCTGAGCTACTGCAAAGTGCTCGGAACATCGGGTTTCCAAAAATATATATCCAATATTAAAACAATGCGGTTAAAGAGTTTCGTTCAAAGTATCTTGATAAATAAAATTTCCTTTTTACTTTTGTCATTTACAGTATGTAAATAAAAATAATTATGAAAACAAGAAAAAAAACGTATTAATAAATTAAAATGACAATTTATTTATGTACTCTTCTCTAAACAATAAAATCTAGGAATATTCATATTATTTAATATTAATGATATTCTTAGTACCTTTTTATTATATGTAAAACAACATGAATTATTTATATCTGGTTACATATTTATTGATATAATTGATTATAATAGAATAATTGAATATAATTCTTAATCTTATTATACTATTTCAATGGGAATTATTAATGACACAAATTATGCAAAATATATTAAGTATTTAAATAATAAATGACGTGACTCTATGATTATTTTATCTGTCCTAGTTTTAAAGTTATTAGTATTAATAATAATATTTGTATATTATTAATGAAAAATATAGAATACTAGCTTTTACTTACGGCTTCGCCCCCGTGATTAAGTGAAAATAAAAAAGAAATGAGCTTTGACATATGACACATTTTAAGCGTCTGTGGTGTGTTACACCGAAACGATCAACATGATCTAATGTAACCTGTAGCTTTTCTTGATTATTAGACTATTAATTCGACAAAGTAACAAGGCAAATGAGGTAAGTCGTGGTGCAGGGGCACAAAGTATGACTGTAAACGCGACTGGTTGTGGGTGCGACCCCACTTGAGGAAATGAAATATTTATTTAAATGTATATTTCCATTTCTTCGCTTGTGTGTTGAGGCAAAAGCGCGGCGTTGAGTTCCGCCAGTCAACACGCAATGCCTCCAGAATTCGGCGGAAAGTGGCCAACGGAGTGTCTTAACACACGTTTCACTCGGCCTACCCAGCTACAGGAATACAGTGTAAAGCTGGAAAAAAAATCGACAAAACTGCTCCTAAGAATGAGAGCGCCTTCAACAAAACAATCTTTTTATAATATTGGTATAGATAAAAATTGTATCTATTATAAATCTAATTTCTATAAGAGATTTGAAGTCACAACCATTGCGTTCATTCAACCCACCGGCACCACAATGGGGTCAATGTAATAACAAAATATTCATATTATCACAATAACTACTGGTCTAAATTCTATTGCTCGTCTTCTTAACTGACCACTATTGTCTGTGGTCACGTATGCTCTTTATCAGGCGTGTTCTTTTTTTATCTACTAGGGGACGTCGAACGGATGCTGTGTTTTTACAACTGGACCATCTCATTGCGATGACGAGATGAATATTTGATTGTAATAATTTAAAATTTTGTTTGCTTTCGAATGACTATTGTATAATATTTGACAATTGTGATGACGTGTTTATTTTTAGAGAATGAGTGGAATAATATTGGGATGGAGCTTATTAACGGTTAATATTCAATTGACCATAGAGTTGTTTATTTATTTTTTTAATTTTGGGATTTTGGATGAATAATTTTTTTTATTAAAGATTTAGTAGAGTTTAGGTGTACAGTATAGGTAAGTATTCTAATAATATAAATAAATTGCTTATTATTTTGTACGATTTAGCTTAATGACAAAAATTAAGGCAGATGTTGGTTTAGCATTGGTGCTCCAGATAGTAAGCCTCTCAAAGTTATGTATAATGTAGGTACAGACACATATTTTATTTGATTAGAAGATTAAATTAATTTTTTTTTAGAATGAAGTATTCGTAACATTTACATAGAGGATTTCACAGATCTTTTAAAAGTAAAATATTTTATCGTTAATATATAATCGTTATAGGCGTACATGAAGAAATGTATTCAGAAAAATATTGGAACTTCTTGGTTGTGTTTTAGAGTTTTTGCTACAAATTAGTTTATGTCAGATCTATTGAAATGTAGAGCAATTGATGAAATAACGCTATGTGGGTGTACAGTAGGTGTAATAGCGGGGCGTGGTCACCACCAGCCAATCCTGTAACTGATACCATATTTCTTCTAAAAATTTTACAATAAAAAACTAACTTTATTACTATAGAAATAAAGCCTAAAATCCAGTTTGCCAAAAGGCACCTTTGTAAATGATACCCCTAGTTCTACTATTGATATTCAAAGCAAAATGTATTGTGTTGTTAAGGAAGTATGATTGTTTTTTGTGTTGAATAAAATTGTAATTGATACGATGGGACCCAATTGGGAGAGTTAGATAACGTTATATATTTGTGTTTTAGGTGATATTACCTACTGTGTTATCTATAGTGAAGTTGAAGTTCTTTTTTTTATAATTTCCTTACATTTCATGATTTACCATGTACGTATTTTAACCACCATGTATATAATATATCTACCATGTAAAATAATTTGGATGCTATTTTTGTTGTGGTCTATGATCAGTATTAGTATTTATTAGTTACTATAAAGAACAATCAAATTAAATTTTATTTTAATTTTTACCTTGAGGTCGTCGTGGTGCAAAAGCACAAGAGTGCGACCGAAAAGCGGAGCGGAGGGTTGAGTTTCGCCACTCATTACGCAATTTCTTGAGAATTACACGGAAAGCGGGGAAATGAAGTGTCTTAAATTGAACAGAGTGTCTAACATTAGGTTCCCTCAGCCGTCCCTGCTATGTGCGGGATATAGCGTGAGGCTAAAAAACACCTTTTTTTTAAGCTAAGACAAACACAAAGCCTTAAAGAAACGCTACTTTCTATATTAAAAAATGTAATAGTGAGAGACATTTTTCATCAAACTCAAATGGATTCACAAAAACGAAGGACACGGCGCACCTGACGGCGGAAGTCATTAGTAAATACGGACACAACGGTCGATAACGCCCCACTCTCCCCCAAAATTACTTACGGCAAATCGTCACTCAAGTATGAAGAGATTATTACCAACTTTATACTTTAGATATAAGATCGAAATTTCTAGAAGCTCAGTTTTTTTGACTATAGTAATAAAATGGCAGGTTTACATTAAAAAAGGACTGACGACACCCCATAGAATTGTATCTATTGTTGGAATCTCCCCGAGATGGCTTTGCGTATTCAAAATGTCTCCGATAAGGATTTTTTTTGTCGTCTAATGTTTGGCTTAGGCTAAGTAATTTCCGGTAAAGGTTTCTAAAATTCGAAATATTCTAATCTTGCTTTGATAGATAGATCTGAGGCATTGCTATGTTTTATTTATTATATCATTAGGTACCTACAACATAATTTATTTTTATATTGATAAAAGTTATTGAAAATTAATAATTTTAATTATTGAGGCGCAGGGGCGTAAACATGACAGTTGTGGGTTCTATTTCCACTTGGGGGAATAGAATGCAGAGAATATGCGAATAATGAACATGTAGATATATCAAAATCGTGCTTTAATAATTATTGATATCTTCTAGTCCTAATGAATAATTATATTTATGTATATAAAGTATACAATTTTAAATTATCTATAACTTGCTTTTGCTAGCGGCTTTGCCACCAGCCAAAATGCAGTTTAGTGCAGTTTAGTTTAGTTTAGTACGTCCATTCCGAGCCAGTTGAGCACTAATCACTTCGTCAATGTCACATAGTATGAAAAACATACGAAAGAGATTGTACGTTAAAAGAGAGATAAATAAATACATTTTGCTAAAATGCTATTTAATTTTCCTTTTTTCAGTTACGTTTTTTACTTTTTTATTCACTTCATTGTATCCTGCATGTAGCAGGGTAGGTAGAGGGCGCCTAGTACTAAGTTATTTCGCTTTCCACTTTCCGCTAAATTCTGGAGGCATTAGGCACGTGTTGAGTGGTGGAACTGAACGCCGCGTTTTGACTCGGCGCTAGAGCAAAGAAACTACCCCATAACCTGTGGAGTTCACAATAACCCGTTTGTGCCCTTGCGCCACGACTGGCCTTCTACTTTCTTGCTCGTCTTATTGATTTTTTCTTTCGATTACAAATATAAAACAAAACCGATTCTTTACTTACTAACTAAAATAAATAAAACATAATTAACAAATTGTAAATAATAAAATTATGTTTCTAATAAAAAATAGAAAATAAAAATATTTAACTGAGGCCAGACGAAGCCAGCCGTGGCGCAGGGGCATAAGCGTGTGACTGTAAACGCTACAGCTTTTAGGTTCGATTCTCATTGAGGAACCTCCCACTCAACTCGCAATGCCTCCATAATTCACCGGCAAATGGAGAACGAAGGTGTCTTAATAAGAAGGGAGTGTCTTAACACTAGGTTTCCAGGTTCCCTCTGGCTATACTTGCTGCTATGTGCGGGATACAGTTTGAAGGTAAAAAATAATAATATGTAATAAAAAAATATAGTTTCCGTTTAACATTGATGTTGGTAAATTTCGTTTGCACTATCCTTTCAGCATTTTTTGAAAGTTTCAAACCATATATGAAAGTTTTATTGTTGCTGGATTTCAACATATATGCAGTTTAATGAGATTGAGTGTTTGAAATAAAAACAGCATCATTCTCCTTCACGCACAGCGTGAAAGAGCGTGATTCATTAAAACGTGACACGTCCCGTAAAATTTTCAAGATATTGAATGTCAAAACACAACGTCGCGGTTTGTCTAAATTGTTAATCTATCTATATATATAAAAGGACTTGTGCTGACTGACTGAGGTAAGACGCACGCAGAGCCGTAACCGCTGATGGTAGAAACGTGAAATTTGGGCAGATGTTTATTTTCATATTCTAGACATCCACTAAGAAGGGAATTTGAAAATTTTTAACCCTAAAGGGATGAAATAGGGGTTGAAAGTTTGTATGGATTTTTTTTTAAATAGGCACCGATTTTTATAAAATTT